>WSFP011507107.1:0-13370 GCA_009831015.1 Picea engelmannii | reverse complement strand
TGTTTAAATTAAATAATTTAAACATGATATAATTAACATTTTAATTTAAACTTATTTACCCTTAAGACAAAACAACATAAAACCCCAAATCACACAAGCAAGGATAAGAGAGGGTTAAGGAGGGCTTACAAGGTGGCAATACTTGTTCATTCATTTTCATGGTGATCTTATTACTTTATCATCATTGCATATGGGACTTATCCCTCATGTGGTCATGTCCTTCTTTAAGGAAAGTCATACACCAACAAAATACTTGATCGAGGATCAAGTAGCCCCAAAACTTTTTCTGGGGCCTTATCCACCAAGATCCAAGACCAAGGATCAACCCATGCCCCAGGCATGGGTACCCTGGACCATGTCCAGGGGCCCTAGGCTTATCTAGGGGCTTTAACTGTTTGGTCCTAGACCAAGAACCCCAGTCGTATACTGGGGGCCCTCTTAGGGGTCTTTACTGCTTGGTCCCAAACCAAGAACCCCAGTCGTATACTGGGGGCCCTAACAAGGGTCTTTTGCCATGGCACTGACTGCTTGGTCCCAGAACAAGTACCCTAGGAGTGCACTGGGGGCCCTAGATCTTGTCTAGGGTCTTAGCCATCCTCCCGGAGAATGGCTCTTGCAGCTGCTTATAAATTTAACACTCCCTCTCAGCAAGATAGGCATTTTCAGCTATACCAAGCTTGTCACGAAAGTATACAAACTTTGTTAGGGACAGTGGCTTGGTGAAAATATCTGCTGTCTGTTCTGCTGTTGGAACATACGGAATGCTTAGAACGTTCTTCTGAACCATGTCCCGGACATAGTGATATCTCATCTCAATGTGTTTCGATCTGTCGTGAAACACTGGGTTCTCAGTGAACTTTATACAGCTCTGATTGTCACAGTGAATGACTGTGGGTTCAAGCTCTGAACTGAACAAGTATGAGAGTAGCTTCCTGAGCCACACTGATTCTTTGCCAGCAACACTAGCAACAATGTATTCTACTTCTGCAGTGCTTTGGGCTACGGAGCCCTGTTTCCTGCTGGACCAGGAAATCATTGCTGAACTCAAACTGAAGCAATATCCGGAAGTACTATTCCGATCCACTGCACTGCCCATCCAATCTGAATCTGTAAAACCATGGAGCATTACACCTCCACTGGAGGTGTATTTGAGACCATAAGCTATAGTTCCCCGAACATATCTCAGAATATGTTTTACAGCAACCATATGTATATGCTTAGGTTCACACATGAAATGGCTAAGAGCATTTACTGCATAATAGATGTCAGGTCTCGTATGTACGAGATACATCAAAGATCCAATGATCTGCTGATATAAGGTGGGGTCTTCTGGATCTGAACCTGTGACTTGATCTTGAAGTTTCTTTAGGTTAGAGATCATTGGAGTTGTCATGGACTTGCAGTCCATCATGCCAAATCTGCGAAGTATATCAACTGCATATTTACTCTGTGAGAGAAAGATCTTTCCTGGTTTCTGCCAAACCTCCAAGCCTAAAAAATAGTGCATGAGCCCCAAGACTTTCATTTCAAATTCTTCAGAAAACTCCCTCTTAGTCTGAGCTATCAAGTTTTCCTCTCCAGTGAGGAACAAATCATCCACATATAAGACTAGGATAACTGGATGATTTTGAACAATTTTTATATAAAGATTTGGATCTGCTATGCTCTTGGAGAATCCAAGACTTTGTAGAAAATTGTCTATTCTACCATACCAAGCTCTTGGAGCTTGTTTCAACCCGTACAGGGCTTTCTTGAGTTTGCACACATGAGATCTTTTATCATGTATCACGAAACCTTCTGGTTGCTCAATGTAAACTTGTTGTTCAACTTCACCGTTAAGAAAAGCAGTCTTAACGTCCATCTGATGAAGTTTCCAACCAAAAACTGCTGCAAGTGAGATAATAATTCTGATTGAAGTATACCTGGCAACTGGAGCAAAAATCTCATCGTAGTCAATTCCTTCTTTCTGAGAGAAACCACGAGCCACAAATCTCGCCTTGTATTTCTCAATGCTGCCATCTGCTGCATGCTTTATCTTATAAAGCCATTTTGAAGTCACTGCAGATTTACCATGAGGTCTAGGAACTACGGTCCATACATCATTCTTTAAAATAGACTCATATTCTTCATTCATAGCATCTTTCCATACTTGATGTTTGGAGGCATCAACAAAAGTGGAAGGTTCTGAATCAATTACAGTATTTAAATGAGCTATGAGATCGGAGTACTTATCTGGTTTCTTGCTTTCTCTGAAGGTGCCCTTCGGAGCTGAGTGCTTTTCTGCTTCTTTCAATATCTCTCAGCACCAGGCTGGTTTCCTTTTAGTAGGAGGTATCTCCATTGAAACTCAATAGAGTCCCTTAAAGGATCTGCTAGCAGTTCAGAGGTTTCCTCCCTCTGCTCATCTGGAAGAGGAGAATCAAGTGGTGGAGCTTCCTGCTCCTCTGAATCACATGGAAGTTCTTTGGTCCGACGAAAAGCTGTTTCTTCATGAAAAGTCACGTCTCTGATTACTTCAATGAACTTTTGACCAGGGATATAAATCCTGTAGGCTTTTGAGGTCTCACTGTATCCCACAAAAGTTCCTTTCTTACCAGAGGGCTCTAGTTTAGTCCTCTTCTCTTTTGGAATGTGTATATAAACTGGGCTGCCAAAGATTCTTAAATGATCAACTGAGGGCTTACACCCGGTGAAAACTTCTTCAGGAGTTTTCGCTTCACGGACTTTGTGAGGACATCAATTCTGAATGTACACTGTAGTACTGTCAGCCTCATCCCAAAGTGATAGAGGCAAGTTTTGATCATGCATCATAGCCCTTGCTGCTTCACAGATAGTTCTATTCTTTCGTTCAACAACACCATTCTGCTGAGGGTTGTATGGTACGGTTAGCTCCCTCTTAATTCCAGAGGCTCGACAGAGTTCATCGTATTTGAAGGAGTCAAATTCTTTACCGTTGTCTGTTCTGAAAACTCGAATGTGTCTTCCTGTTTGATTTTCAACAAGATTCTTGAAATATGCTAAAGCATTCATCTTTAGTTTTTAAGAAATAAATCCAAGTTTTACGTGAAAAATCATCAATAAAAATCATATAATAAATACAACCATTCATAGAGGGTGTAGACATGGGTCCACAAAGGTCAGAATGAATTATATCCAAAATTCCATTTGATTTTCTGTTACTGAGAGGATATGGTTTCTTTATGTTCTTACCAAGTGAACAACCTTTAGAAGCACTATTATGCTCAATAGAAAATACTGGCATACCTGTCACCATCTTTTGCAAACCTGGAAGTGCATTGTAATTGAGGTGTCAAAGTCTCCTGTGCCAAAGCTCACATGGATTGATCGTCTCATGAACTAGAGCTTGAATAACCTGACGTGAAAGCTTATAAAGTCCACACTCACGAGTTCCAATGGTTATAGCAGTACTTAAATCTTCATTTGAGGACCATAAGAGGGCCTTTCCTTCTGAAAAAGCTACTGAATAACCTTGACTTTCTAAAACTGGAACTGAGATTAAATTTTTCTTTAAACCAGGTACATAAAGAATTTCATCAATGTGAAAGATATTACCTGAGAGAAACTGGAAAGAGGTAGAGCCAAAACCTTTTATGTCATAGGTGCCATCATCACCTAGTTCAACCTTTGCCTTGAATTTCTTGTCTTGATAGTTTGTAAGGTTTTGTTTGAAGCCTGTCATGTGTCTGGAAGCACCACTGTCTATTAGCCAAATCTCCTTTGATTTAGTGATAGTGCCAGAAAGAGCTGAGATGAGGTAATATTCCTTATGTGGTTCTTGCTCTTTAGTGGTAGCCCTGGTTTGTCTTCTTTGAGGCTCCTCTTGGGGTTTAGCCTCTTCACTGGCAACTGAGGCTTGAAATCTACCTCTTCTTCTCTGCTGAGAGGGAGGACTCCTGCAGTCTTTTGCATAGTGTCCTAGCTTATTGCAGTTAAAAAATTTAACTTTAGATAAATGAGGATTGAGATGAGATAGCTTACCTTGGGGTTTCTTACCTTTGCCTTTTGACTTAGGAAACTTCCTCCATTTCTTGGTCTTTGCTGCAAGGGCATGATCTTTTAGAATTGGATAATCATTTCTGTTGTTTAGTCTTCCTTCTTCTTCTAAGCAGTCATGCCACAATCTTTCAAAATTTGGTTGGGATTCTCTTCCATTCACAGATGCAAGAAAAACACCCCAAGCATCAGGAAGTCCATCAAAGGCTGTTTGAACAAGGTCATCATCATCTATAGGAACTCCTATTGCAATAAGCTGATCTCTGGTTTGAGCAATTTTGGAGAAAAAAATGGCAACTGTATCATCGTTTCCCATTTTCAAAGTGCGTAATTGTTTCTTCAAAATTCTTTTATGAGTAGGTGCCTTCTTCTCATAGAGGTTTGCCAAAGCATCAAAACAATCTTTGGCAGTCCTTAGATGACCAATGATGGGCATCATGTTGTCTTTGATAGAATCAAAGATGATTCTTTTAGCCTTGGTTTGTTTCCTTTTATATGCTGCCCTTGCTGTGTTTGTAGTAGGTTCTTCAATCTCCCTAGAGATAAAATCTTCTAGATCATTCTCTTCAAGAATGTTTATTATTCTGTATTTCCAAGCATTAAAGTTTGCAGCCCCTACAAGTCTGTCTTCGGCTTTAACTAATGAAGAAGCCATGTTTAGATCTGTGCTAGTTTAGATAACTGAAATCTGCAAAACAACCCTAACAAAGTGGATCTGTGTAGGCTCAAGATTAGATCCTTGAGCTCTGTTTACACCCTTAGCTCTGAAACCATGTTAGAATCAGGGCAGTAAAGCATAACAGTAGTATCATTTCAATTTCAGTGAGTATAACAACTAGATCTACTGTTCAGAAATAAAAACTCCACTAATTAAACAGTGTACAGATCTAGGAGATCTGATAATATAGATAAAGAGTAAGATAGCAGTTCAGATCTGGACTCAAACTTAATACAGATCTACAGATCTAAACTCAAAACAATCTGATCATAAACAGTCAATCAAACTATAGAAACAAAAGGTAAACTCAATATACAGTTTAGATCTAATAGCTGTCAATGCTGATACACAAATCTAGATAGATCAAACAGTGCTGAAGTCAAGACTCAAAACAAAGTTCAGATCTGAAAGTGATAAGTAGATAACTTACCTTATCCTGAAACCTTACCTCTGAAGAAGTCACAACCACCACAAGAGATGCAGAACCATTTGTAATTATGCTCAGGCAAAGTCCAGCTCATAGATCCACCATATAGGTTGGATCTCTTGCCAAGAGATGAAGAAACTTTCTTGCCACCAAAGGGATAGGGCCACAAAGACTTCCCAATGTCAAACCCTCACACCAACAGTAGGTAAAGAACACAAACCCTCACACAGCATTTTCTGTGGACAAAACCCTCACTAAGGAAAGCCAAAGGCAAGGAAGGAGGTCACAGTTTGGATAGAACAACAAACACCTCACAGTAGAAGAGAGAGCGACACTCAAAGTCACATCACAACAGTAATTGGAAGGGGGTTGCACCACAGTCACCCCACACAACAGCAGATAGGAGAGGCCACACTCCACACAGCAGTAAATAGGAGAGGGCCGCACCACAGTAACCCTACACAGCAGCAGATAGGAGAGGGCCACACCACAGTAACCCTACACAACAACAGATAGGAGAGGGGCCGCACCAGCCACACACATAGAAGAGAGAAGGGGCCGTATCTACTAACCACACACACATAAAAGAAAGCCGCACCAGCCAACACTCTACAACAGAAAAGAGGACCGAGCAACCTACAATAACAAAACCTCCAACAGGAAAGGAGCCGCAGCAACAGAAGGGGGCCGCAACAAGGAGAACATCCGCACACATTAGGAGCACATAACATAATTGTGTAGGTTGAAAGGGGTAGGGGGGTTTAATTTATAGTTTAGGCTAGGGTATCAAAATAAATTAAATTAAAATAATTTTTATTAAAAATATCATGTTTAAATTAAATAATTTAAACATGATATAATTAACATTTAAATTTAAACTTATTTACCCTTAAGACAAAACAACATAAAACCCCAAATCACACAAGCAAGGATAAGAGAGGGTTAAGGAGGGCTTACAAGGTGGCAATACTCGTTCATTCATTTTCATGGTGATCTTATTACTTTATCATCATTGCATATGGGACTTATCCCTCATGTGGTGATGTCCTTCTTCAAGGAAAGTCATACACCAACAAAATACTTGATCGAGGATCAAGTAGCCCCATAACTTTTTCTGGGGTCTTATCCACCAAGGTCCAAGACCAAGGATCAATCCATGCCCCAGGTATGGGTACCCTGGACCATGTCCAGGGGCCCTAGGCTTATCTAGGGGCTTTAACTGCTTGGTCCTAGACCAAGAACCCCAATCGTATACTGGGGGCCCTCTCAGGGGTCTTTACTGCATTGTCCTAGACCAAGAATCCCAGTCGTATACTGGGGGCCCTAACAAGGGTCTTTTGCCATGGCACTAACTGCTTGGTCCCAGACCAAGTACCCCAGGAGTGCACTGGGGGCCCTAGATCTCGTCTAGGGTCTTAGCCATCCTCTCGGAGAATGGCTCTTGCAGCTGCTTATAAATTTAACAAACCACCAACTGTGGCTTACCAGGATGCACCTGTGATTTTGCAAAATTGGGATAGGGGAAACAAAAAGAATCAACCATTTTTCCTTTCTCTACTTGTGAACAACCATCTCCTTCACAATTGCATGCTTGATTCTGGAGCAAGTTCAAATGTTATGACTAAGAAAGTAATGGAATAGTTAAATTTAAGGATTTCAAGGCCTTACCATAACATTTGTGCCATGGATAGTAAAATGATTAAGGTGCATGGTTTGATAAAAAACTTACAAGTGCATTTGGATGCCTTCCTTGACATTCTAATAGAAATGGACATAATGGTGATCGATGTACCAGATGCTTAGGGTATGTTGCTCCTAAGAAAAACAACTGCAGATTTGGGGGGTAATATACAAATGGATTTAACTTATGCCACCATTCCCACTCCAGATGGAGCCATGTTTAGATTAAAGAGAGAATTGGAAAGGAGGTATCATGTAGAAGACCCAAGGAATCCCATGAATGAATTAAAGTATAAAGAAGATGACTTTGGAAATTATGCCATCCTATCTAACTCTTTAGAGCCCATAGAAGAAGAAGCTAAAGAGGAAAGAGTCAGTGAAGTATGGTACATGCATTTTGATGGTGCATTTTCTAGATCTGGGAAGGGTGCTAGCATAGTTATTGAATCTCCATCTGGTCAGGGATTTTAGTTTGCATATACATTGGAGTTTGATGCTACTAATAATGTAGCTGAATATGAGGCTTTGTTGCTTGGTCTAGAACTTTGCAAGGATATGGGTGGCAAATGCTTGAACATAAAAGGGGATTCAGATTTGGTCATCCAACAACTTAAGAATAAATTTGCATGTAAATCTGAAAGAATAAAAAGGTATAGGAATGCAATATGGGATGCCATGGAAAATTTTGATGCCTTGGACCAGTGTTGTATATCTCCGATATTTCGATAAATTCCGAGTTAAACCCTTGTCCGATATATTATGAGTTAGACTCCCGTCTTGCGACATTTTTCGAGATATTCTGATATTTTCTGTCGATGTCACCGAGAAGTTACATCTAGACCCTCGCCGATACTTTCCCCGAGACGAGATATACAACATTGCCTTAGACCTTATTGCTATTCCTAGAGATCAGAATTTTAAAGCAGATGAGTTTGCTGTGGCTGCTTCTACTCTTCAACTCTCCCAAGATTTAATTAAAGGAAACGTTACAATAGAAGTCATATTTAGGCCTTCAGTTTCGAATAATGTGGATCATCGGCAAATATTTGATGATGATAAGCAAGTCATTAAGTTCTTAAATAACATACAAGAATTTTCTGATTTCCACATTAGTGAAAAGGAAGAGGGATGTCATTATACAGAAGATGATCAGAAAATTAACCCAGTCCCTAGAAGCTTTGTTGCACAAGAAAAACTATTTAACAGGCAAGATGGTCACAAACCAAAGGAGGAAACAAGTATAAAACCAGGTGATCATATCGAAGTCAACATTGGAACTAATGAAGAGCCTAGAATGGTGAAGGTTGGAAAAAGCACACCTAAAGAGGAAAGGAAAGAAATAATAAAATTATTAAGAGAATATAGGGATTTTTGGCTTTCACCTATGATGAGCTTAAGGTCTATAGGGAGGATGTAATTCAACATACCATTCCTTTGAAGGGAGAAGCTAAGCCCTTTAGACAAAAGTTGAGACAGATTAACCCCAAGTTAGCTCCTTTGGTCCAAAAGGAGTTGCAAAAAATGGTAGCAGCAGAAATAATAGCCCAAACGAAACATTCTTCCTGGTGTTCAAATTTTTTTGTGGCTAGGAAAAGGAATGGTTCAAACAGGTTATGTGTAGATTTTAGAAACTTGAACATTGTGTGTACAAAGGATAACTATCCTCTCCCCAAAATGGAAATATTATTACAAAGGGTAACAGGTTTTGGAATGATTTCAATGCTTGATGGGTTTTCAGGTTACAATCAAATTAGGGTCAAAGAAGAGGATAGGCATAAAACTACATTCACTACTCCATGGGGTACCTTTGAATATCTAACAATGCCTTTTGGTTTGTCTAATGCTGGGGCTACATTTCAAAGAGCTATGGATTATGCCTTTAGAGGACTGATTGGAAAGATCATTGGAATCTATCAAGATGACTTGACATTGTTTTCAAAGGATGGGAAGAGTCACATTAGTCATTTAAAACAGGTTTTTGAAAGATGCAGGGAATTTGGAATTTCTTTAAATCCAGCTAAGTTAGTTTTTGGAGTAACAGTGGAATGTCCCTGACTTGGAGAGTCTAGGAAACACTGCTAATGTGTGTGTAGGATTAATTGATTATAGCATATAAATGATCATACAAATAACAAATGCGATAAAGGACTGCAAAGTTGATATTATGATATCTCTGCAGAGTACAAATGCCAAATGTGGTTGAATAAAATGAATCACTCGGCTAGATCAAAAGACAAAAGGATCTTAGCCGGAATACAATAAGAAAACTAAATGATAATACCCGGTAGTAAATGAGCACTGCGAGGTCAAAGGATAAGCTGGAACTATGGCAGCTCGCACGGTAACTGCTGAAAGTCCTAAAAGTTTGCCCTGGTGGCTATACCTCTCGGAAAGGCCTGGAAATTGTCCCAAATGGTGCACCTTGCTCTAATTCTCAGTCCTGGTGTTGGACTGACCCCTCTGCTGGTGTGTCTAGACCCCGGATGGACCCTCCTGGGTGAATGCGCCCCTCCTCTGGAAAACTGCGCCCTAGTGATTCCACCGTCGGAATCGACTGCGAAGTATCTCAAAATGATCGCCTTGACCTACTGGGAAATGGGTCGGAAGGGTTTCCCTGAATCTGATCTGATGCTCGCTCGGGAACCCCAAATGTGTCCGCCAAAAGTGTCGCACTTCCAAGTCTGGAAAATGCGCCCCAAATGATTCCTCCATTGGAATTTGACGAGGAACCAGGAAAAATATGCGCCTTGCCTTCCTCTCAATTGGGTCGGAGGGGAATCTCTGAACTCTCCTTGGATGGGACAAGTCGATCCACTGAACCTCCTCAGAAGCTGCACCCTCACCCTAGATAAGTGCCCCCTTGCTGCTGGACCTTGGGTAATCGCTGCTGAAGAATGATGGTAGACCTGTGTGGTCTTCCCGGTGACTAGGGTGTGTCTCTCAACATCGAAATCAACCAATTGGTGTCTTCCTCCTGGAATCCACTGAACTATCTCTCCTGAGATGTGCCTTTCTCCCCAATGACAAATCATAATCTGCATAATGATGAATTAGGTCGCTGACCCTTCTCTTATAGCTTTTCTAAACCCTAATTCACTACTGAAACCCTAATTCGCTGTTGACTTCCAAATTTAGATCGTCTGTTCTATATTTAGCTCATAATGGCTTAAAAGTGCTTTTAACCACTTTTAGCTCAATGTCACTTTCCGAACATAACACCTTTGACTGGAGTAACCTCTAGTAACCATGTTTACCCCTTTTCTGGCCCTGGCTATAGTCTAATGGGGCGGTTTAGACCATTAAGCCTCCTCTCTGGAGCTCCTATTTGGAAAGGGACATTACAGTCCTCCCTTCCCGAAATTGCTTGTCCTCGAGCAATACCAATCCAGGGTGCTGCAACACCTACTTGCTCTCCCAAGTAGCGTCCTCTACTGGAAGCCCTCTCCATCTGATCAAACACTCTCCGATGATCCTGCTTCTCAGTTTCCGCTCTCGGAACTTCAAAACCTCCTCCGGAACCAACTCCAACTATCCTTCCTCATCCAATGGGGGAAGCTCCTTTGATGTGCTAATGAATTGTCCAACTGCGTTTTTGAGGCAAGATACGTGAAACACGTTGTGAATCTTGCTCCCCTCTGGAAGCTCTAGCTCATAAGCAACCTCGCCTACCCGACGCATGATCCTGTAAGGGCCATAAAATCTGGGCTTGAGCTTCTCGGCCCCACTCTTCTTAAAAGATGACTGTCGGTAAGGTTGGAGTCTTAAGAAAACCAAATCCCCAACCTCAAAGCTGCGCTCTATCCTGTTCCTGTATGCACTCATCTTCTGTCGGTTCTGTGCCGTCTGTAGGTTTTCTTTCAACAACTTGAGAATCTCTCGACTCTCTACGATCCAATCCTTGGCCTTGGGAGCTCTGCTCTCCTCGAAAACCAAGTCTACCAAAGTGGGAGCATCATATCCGTACAATGCTCGGAAGGGTGTCATACCAATGGACATGTGGAAAGTGGTGTTGTAGCAATGCTCTCCTAAATGTAGCCACTTGACCCATGTTCTCTGTTGTCCACCTACATAGTTCCTCAAATATCATTCGACCCACTTGTTGACAATCTCGGTCTGCCCATCTGTCTGAGGGTGATAGCTGGTGCTGGGTGTTAGCTCTGTCCCCACCAATCTAAACAACTCTCTCCAGAATGTCCACATGAACCGACTGTCCCTGTCACTGACGATGTTCTTCGGTAACCCGTGAAGTTTGAAGGCCTCCCTGAAGAATAGCTCGACTACTTGAACTGCGCTGTACTCTGTCGGTATGGCATAGAAGTGAGAAAACTTGGTCAATCTGTCGACCACTACATAGATACCGTCCTTACCCTGGACCTTGGGTAGGCCTGTGATGAAGTCCATCGATATACTCTCCCATTTCTGCTCTGGAATGGGGAGTGGCTGAAGTAGCCCTGCTAGAAGAGCATGCTCTGACTTGTTCTGCTGGCAAGTCACACACTCACTGATGTGTCTCATAACATCCTGTTTGAGGCCATTCCATGAGAACCTCTCCCTGATCTGTCTGTAGGTTTTGAAAAACCCCTGATGGCCTGCTAGTGGTGAATCGTGAACTGCTGTGAGGATCTTCTTCTTGAGCCCCGAATTTGGCACCAAGTAGACTCTGTCCTTGTAGAATATGACATCATCAATGACTGTATACCTGTCATCCTGTATCTGTCCATCCATAACCTCACAAGCGAACTTGTTCTTGGAATATTCCACTAACAAGTGGGATTTCCAATCTGCTGAAATATCCATCAAAGAACATGCTGCAGGTCTCCTCGATAGTGCATCGACCACAATGTTCTTCTTCCCCTTGACATACTCTATGTCGAAGTCGAATGCCTGTACCTTCGTCACCCATTTCTGCTGGCGCTCACTAAGGTCCTTTTGCTCAAGGAAATACTTCAAGCTGTTGTGATCTGTCTTGACCACGAATTTGCTGCCTACCAAATATTGTCTGAATTTGGTCAAGGCATGCATGATTGCCAACATTTCCTTGTCATAAATGGAGTACAACCTCTTGGGTTGACTGAGCTTCCTGCTCTCGAATACAATGGGGTGTCCTCCCTGCATCAAAACTGCCTCGATACCCTCGCCGGATGCGTCACACTCTAGTACAAATGGCAAGGTGAAGTCTGGTAATGCCAACACTGGACAAGTGCCCATGACTTCCTTCATGTGATCAAAGGCTTTCTGTGACTCCTCGGTCCAGATGAAAGCCCCATGCTTGGTAAGATTCGTCAACGGTGCTCCAAGATGAGAAAAACCCCGGACAAACCGCCTGTAATAACTACGCAACCCGAAGAAACTCCTCAACTCTGTCACGTTCCTGGGCATTGGCCAATCCAGGATGCCCCTGATCTTCTCCTGGTGCACCTGTACCCCCTGTGCACTAATGATGTGGCCCAAGTAAAGTAGCTCTGTCATATCGAACTCACACTTGGACTCTTTGGCATATAATGACTGTGCCTCCATGATGCTCAATACCTCATCCAGGTGCCTCATATGCTCCTGGCATGTCTTGCTGTAGACCAAGATGTCGTCAAAGAAAACCAAGACTGATTTCCTCAATTGATCCCTGAATATGTGGTTTATGCAAGACTGGAATGTAGCGGGTGCATTGGTTAGCCCAAATGGCATAACCAGGAACTCGAAATGTCCAAAGTGACATCAAAATGCCGTCTTCTCTATGTCCTGCTCTCGGATGCTGATTTGATGATACCCAGAGCGTAGATCATTCTTTGAGAAGAAAACTACCCCATGCAGTTCATCCATCAACTCGTCAATGCGTTGGAAAGGATACAGGTTCTTGATGGTTTTCTTGTTCAAGGCCCGATAATCAATGCACATCCTCATGGTGCCATCCTTCGTCAGAACTAAGACAACTGAAGAGGCGAATGGGCTGCTGCTCGGTCTGATGTGTCCCATCGCTAGCAATTCCTTGATTGCCTTCTCTATCTCATCCTTGAACCTTCTAGGATGACGATAGGGGTGTGTTATCATAGGTTTGCCCCCCTCCTCCAACTCAATGGTGTGCTCAAACCCCCTGTCATGTGGTCTCCCTGGTGGAATCGACCCAAAAACCTGCTGATGTCGTCCCAACAAATTCTTGATCTTTGTATGATACTGTTGTCGACCCTCTGAATCCTTCCGCATAGTTATCAAGCACTCTGCGGCATATGCTACCTCCCCATGTTTGAATATCCTCTCCATCCTCTTGGCTGAAACTGTCCTGGGTGCTCCTGTTGACATACCTCTTAGAACAACCTTCTTCCCGTCACGGTCTCTGAACCCCATCTCCAAGGTTTGGTAATTGGTGGTGATTTTGCCCAAGGTAATCATCCATTGAACTCCCAACACCACATCTGTGTCAGATAGGTCAACCACATAAAATGTGTCTCTCATTGTGTAGTTGCCTAACTTTATCTCCAAGTCTGGAACTCTGTCTAGACATTCCATTGTGTGGCCATCTGCTACTGCAACATCAAA
>WSFP011507100.1:0-13370 GCA_009831015.1 Picea engelmannii | reverse complement strand
CCCCGACGAGGTCTGATTATAGCAAGTTGTGTCTTGAGATTATTGCTTTAGCAAGCTCTCACGCGACATAGGGAAAAAATGATGGAGAATTTTCCCCACATCCTTCAATGCCTACCGATAACAACAAGCACATCTTCATGAATTGACCACTTTGGAGGCACCTCACCTTTCAAGGTATAAGTTAATTTTGATATTCACATATTTGAAGGACAGATAGATGTGGATACACTAGATTTTTTTTTAAATCTACTATAAGGTTTTTTCTCCATTCATAATTTCTCCGACAGGGAAACGATAACCTTCGCACTCCTTAAGGCTCTCCCCTATGTCAAACATTGGTGGGAAACTTACTAGGAGAAAATTTCCATAGAGGAGTTTGGTATATATGGGGCCGAGCCCACTTGGGATTTTTTTGTGGATGTGGTAAAAGAACAATATTACCTTGTTGGCAAGTATGAGGACCAATACATGAGATGGACCACACTACACCAAGAGAGGGGCCAAACATTGTTGGAGTTCTTCAATACATTCCATACCTTGTGCACCAAGATGGGTATCAAAGACTCTGAGTGACATTTGGTTTTGAAATACTGTGGGGCTCTACAAAGATACATCCAAACTGAAATGGATTTTCTGGACATCTCATCACTCGATGTTGCTTATCGATATATTGTTAAAATCGAGCAGAAATTTAAGCACCAGAATAAGAGGGATTTTGGGTCTGCAAATCTGCAACAACAAAAGTATGATAAAGACGACCCTAACAAACTGCCTCCCAAAAACCAGTCTAAGCCACAGGAAAAGAAGGGTCATGGAAAGACAAAGAAGGACACCAAAAAATGGTGTTATTTCCACAAAATCCCCTAGCACAACACCGATGAATGTCGCTCAAAATAGTCATTAGTGGCCAAGATCAAAGAAAAGGAGCCAAACCCTAATTCAAAATCTGATTCAGAAAATAATGATAAAATATAGATCATCGATGTAGATCCCACTGCTATTATCACGGCCACAATAATTCAATGAGAAGAACCAACAGATCCTGAAGAAGGGGAGCACCTTTTTCATTCACAGATGTGGGTGAAGGGGACCCTGCTGCATTTTATTGTTGATATCAGAATCCAAAAGAACCTCATCACAGTATAGGTCGTCAAACAGTTGGGATTGTCGACAACACCACACCCCTAGCCATACAACATATGGTGGCTTTTCTAGGGACAAGATCTTCATGTCAGCCAACAGTGTCGATTTTCATACAACATACAACCCTTCAAGGATGAGGTATTATGTGATGTTGCCTCACTAGATGTCTATGATGTTTTCTTGGGCCAACCATATACATGGAAGAGCCATGCTATTTATAGTGTCTTTGTTACTCTGGGGGGTCACATCTACAAAATAACAGAGGTAATTCTAACTATTGTCCCACCTAAACAATGTCACAAGGTAGTATCTCATATTACAAAATTCATCTTCTTCACCGTCTGTTCAAATGGTGAACAAAAGAACACCGCAACCAATGCAGCCTCAGTCCAATCTCGTTTTGTCCAAAAAAAGTAGGTTGAGAAGATTAAAGAAAAGCGCAAGGATTTCTTATACACACAATCATCTCATGTAGCTAGAATGTTTAAAAAGGTCCAACCCTTCCAGCCACAGGTTTGTGACAACCTTCAACAAGCTAAGTAGTGCAACTTCTCCAGCAAGGAAAATAACTCATCAAGGTTCAGATTCAACAAACGCTTCCCCCTATCCCTTGGGAACTCAATGAAATGGATACCATTGCTTCCTAAGGAGGGAGGATTGATCTAGGTGGATATCGGTGGCCACCAAGTACCTATCCCACTGGCTCGAAAAATAGTTTTCCCATCTTGGCAATTTTTTGGTAGTTTTTCGGGTCCCAAACTTCTGGGGCCATTTTGAGGCCCTAAATGATGTTTTTTGGGGATTTGGGATGCAAGAGATCAATGTAGGCTATCGCCTAGGCTAGTCAAAATTCGTTCTTCTTTGTTAGACCTTTCCAACGGTGTATCAAGTTCCCCAAACAAATATCGTATGCAAAAGTTATGCCTCTGGGAAGTTGATGTATCAGCTACCCCCATCGGGGCTCACAAACCTTTTGGATTTTCATATTTCGAGGTTAGGGTTTTGGATTTTACTTATGTTAAAAAGGTCTTTGGAGCCTCATTGATACAATCATATTCTTGCGAATGTGAGTAGATGTCACATCTCTTCTTAGAGATAAGATGCCACCATTCTAGCGAGTCTTTCACTCTGTAATTTTATAGTCTCTGTACATTTTCACTCATTAATAGAAATTGTGTATTACTATATCTCTATGTTCATAATTGCATCTATGATATATTCATGTTATATTATTGGATATCTGAGATATCTCTGTACATTTCTTTTTTATATCTTCGCTCTCATTTCGTGTCGAAAATAATCTGGATCATAAACTTAAGGAGGGTGGTTTGGTAGGAAAATAAGAGTGTATCCTAGTAAACTTAAGGCAAGTGGACTTGGTAGGAAAATCATTGAGACAGTTCAACATCTCATTCAATCAATCTATTCTCCTTTGATTTAGTCAATCCGCTTTCAATGAATTAATTGATTGATTCTGCATGGCCCATTCATCATGTATTTCGAAGGGTGGGTTAGAGATTATTAACCATCTTTCGTTCGCTCTTTACCACAATTGTAGACATGTACATAAGTGTACTTTTTGTTTCTATTCAAATCAACTTGAAAAGAACTTCTCGACTGTTTCTGTTCAAATCAACCTGCAAAGAAATTCTCGGCAGGGACATCGCCACTGTAGTGGCACTTGTTTATATTATATGATCTTATTGTTGATGGTTAAATTTAAACATTAATTTTATTGTAAGCCTTGCAATGAAAGTTCTTTTATGCTAGCAATGAACAAAGAAATGGAGTAAGATTTAATTGAAATAGAATTTTGTGTGGACAATAATTTTAGAACTCACTTTGATCATAGAAAGCATGCCTCCCAAAAGAGCCACTCATAGAAATCCAAAATAGTCTCCCAAATGGGAAAAGCTAGTTTCTGAAATTTCCTACATTGCAAAGCCAATTGATAGTGACATGAAACCAACTACTGAATAATACACATCAGTAGGCAAAACTTGATATTGAGTTAGTGAGGCCCATCTTCAAGGATATTGAGGTTGTTATAAGTCCTCAAGAAAATTTTCTAGGATAGGGAGATATATATAGGAACTTAATGGAATAAGAGTATCCAGATGTAATTCCACCAAGTGATCTAGCTAATATAAATATTGATAGTTTTGTCTTCTCTAACATCATAAGATCTCACTTACACATTGTTGTTTCCAGAACCCTTGTGATGCCCTATTTTGAGGCCATATAATGGGTGATTAAACATACTGATACAAAGAACATAAGAGTGATTAATGATGAAGGAATATGTATTTCAACCATCTAAATTAGAGAAGTACTATAGACTACATCAACCATACAAATTCAATATTATCAGGTTTATAGATTAGTTTCAACAAGATAATGATATTGAGAAAATCTAAGCACGATGGTTGGTTGAAGAAAAAATATTATTTGCCAAGAGTGATGGGTATATACAGTTACACATTTGAGAGATGATGCAGGAGAATTGCTCCATGTCAGCAGCGTGCCAGCCAGCCCGCACATCTAGCACACATTTAATGGAGAAAGGGAGAGGCGCAGCCCTCTCAATTTTGAAATTCAAAATTTCAATAAATGTTGTAAGGATTTTAATTCTAGACCATGCCTTTGTACAGGTAGTGGTTGAGGTTTCTTTTAATGGTTACCTATAGCAAGCTCATGACGTAGTCAGGATTGGGAACCCATTTATGTAATGTAGTCATAGGAGCCGCTCTGTGATAGCGATAGCTCAGAGACAGTGATTGGGGATAAGCTCATGGGAGCACTCATTTTGTAATTAAGAAATTAGAGTAGAGATTTAGGAGGAGAGACCAGAGAAGAGAGGTCTCGAGAGAGAGCTGGGACTTGTTACAGTCCATTCTTTGTAAACATTTGTATAAACATACAGATTAATAGAACAATGGTTTTTCTTGCATACTGTGTGTTTGATGTTTACATGTTTTTATGCATTTCATGTTTAAATGCATAACTGGTGAAGTATTTTCATAAGTTTCAATTTCATCCCATCTTGGAGTTTTCGAGTCAAAGGAGTGCACATAGTCCACAAGGTGTGCGTTGACAGAGGTGAGACAACCTCAGGAAATATCAAGAGGGATAGCGTTGAACCTTCATCAACAGAGGTGTAAGGAGTGCACAGGAAGGAACTCTGTCTCGAGTCTAGGGAAGGCAGAACTACTGAAGGTTCTATAGAGCTCTTCCAAGAGGGTATCGAGTGAGTTCATAGAGTGCACTAGGGAACTCTATTTCGAGTTCTGAGAAAAGCGAAGTGTCGAGGAGAAGACACTCACAGGTTTGATGAATACTCTATAGGTTATGCAAGGTGTGCATCGAGAAGGAGAATGCTAGGTGGGCGTAAGGAGTTTTCTTTTCAAGAAAACTTCTCAAATCTGAGTTATTCGATATCCTTGAACGCAAAGTGTGCGCAGGAGTAAATATCCAAGAGAATGAAGCTTAGGAGGGACAACGTTCCTAGAACATAGGTGAGATCCAAAGAAATTAAGCTCATAGGGGAAGCGAAGGTCGAGGCCTTTGAAACTTTGGAAAATATTCCAAGGGGAAGGAATAAGTTCTCAAGCTCAGGAGGGAGCACAAATGTCGTCAGATATTGTGCAAAGAATCGATAGAGATCAGATCCAAAGGAAGGCACACAGAGTTTAACCTCTGTGAGGTTGCACAGGAGAGCAACTGGAAGGAACGGTGGAGACACTTTGTGGAGAAGTGCCGAAATCCCGAGAGCCATAGGATCGCACCAAGTTGCGAGGGATTTAAGACTTTAGAAGCACCCCAGGAGAGTAGCTGTATGGAAAATGGAGACAATGGAGACACCATTGGATGTCGTAGATCTGCGAGAAGGTTAATACTGAGCGTCTTTTAGCGTTCAGAAGTTCAGGAGGAGTAGCGATCGTTGGATGAGAAGCATCAGGGGCCATTGATCTCACTCTCAAATTTCACTATTTTGGAGTTCGGGGCTTGGAGCGGCAAGTGATTTTGGATTCACTGCATCGTGAAATCTCGGTTCATGAAATCACGCCAGTCGTCGGATATGGAGCGGAGTGGCCTAAGAGCTACTGGATCAAGGATATGTGCATGAGGTTTAGTCCTTGGGAGGTGCATAGGAAAAAGGATTTGGGCCGTCAGATCTAGCACCAAGGATCGATAGCCGTCGAATCCAGAAGAAGGTGTGAGGGGTTTAATTCCTGGGAAGCCACACAGAAGGGTAGAATGGATGACAGAAACTTCAAGGGAGAAGTGATGAATTTCCGTGAGCCGTCGGATCCAGAAAAGGTGCGTGAGGTTTAAAAATCATAACAGTAGAAGGAAGAGGACTTGTCAAGTCCCAAAAGCATCAGGACTGTCCATTTTGGAGGATAGGTGTCAAATATCCAATCCCATCAGGGATTTGGACATCGGGAGTTTGAGGAGAAGGAGTCATGAGACAAGAAGTCACGGCTCACAAAATTGCGAAAAGATCGACAACATCCATAAAGGAGGAGACGTGGCGAGTGGTCAAGGTTTGAGAAAAATATCGAAAGGTTGTGGGTCGTCGATCGAGTTGGATCATGATCGTTGGTTCAAGAGGAATTTGGACCATTGATCTCTCAAGGGGGACATTTCAAAATTTCGGGGTCCGGGAGTTCGAAGGACCTAGAATTGTCTACATCCAGAGTCATGAAATCGCGAATTATGAAATCTTGGAAAAAGTGGACCTTGGTCATGGGTAGATTTCAACATTTCAGGGTCTGGGAGTTCAAAGGACCTAGAATCATTGCAGCTGGAATCACGAAATTGCGAATCAAGAAAACCCAAAAGAATTCAGAGGAATAACACTAGGTCACAAGACCGGTCGTATGAAAAGTGACTTAAGGGAGGAGCTATGGAGTTAGGCCCTATTTTGGGTTTTGGCATTTCGAAAGACAAAGAATAGGAGGAATTCTTGCATCGTGATTCCCTGAATCACGAAAAGCCGGTAGCTCTTTGACGTTAAGCATGTGGTCACAGAGTGGTGGTCATGTGGACGGAGGCTAAGGGAGGACCCAGAGTCGTTAATCCCTTTTCTATGTTTTGGTGACTGGGAGTTGGAGGGACAAGGAGCCTGGGAGAGCTCACATGCAGGAGTCCTGAAACCCTGAAATGTGAAAGGTGTGTTGGTTCAAAACAGAGAAGAGCGCTGAAAGGTGAGCATGTGCATAGGTTTTCTCAAATCCTATCCTAAAGAATTAAAGAGACCTATGGATTCATTCAAGGGGTTCCAACAAGATTCCAAAGAGCCATTTCGGCTCAAAATAAGATCAATCTAGAGACCGGGAGGTCGCAGAACCCTGTTGAGGTAGGGGGTCTACATCAAGTGGTATCAGAGCCTAGACTTCGTCTGTATATTTAAGATGAGGAGGATTGAAGAGAATGTTGTATGGTGAAACAACAAATAGACAGTCGGGTGGACTGTAGGATATATTGGAAATGCTCTCAGTTGTAGAGTAACAACAACAGAATATTCAAAGGGAAGAAGATGGCTACTGAAGGCCATAATCATGGTCAAAGAGAGGACCGCCAACAAATGAAGAGAAAGGTTGAGATGGATAAAGAACTCACCAAGATAAGAGAGAGGATGGAGGATCTTGCATTTCGAATGCAACAGAGTGAAATAACACGATGGGTGTATGAATGGCCCATGAAAAACAAGGTGAAGTGGCCAATCAAGGAGTTGTTGGATAAAAGACAACAAAGGCTGTTGAAAATATGGATGAGGTATGCTGAAAGCCTCAGTGACATAGAGTTGGTTTGCATCTATGAGCCAAAAGTTGGAGAAACCCTCAGTGATGAGGAAGAGAGATCAGTTTCAGGTCTCATAAACTGCCAGGAGGGCAAAGATGAATTTTCCAATTGCCAGGTGGGAAATGAAATGAGATCATTGGAGAATCTCATAGACTATCAGGAGGATAATAGTGGAAATTCATATTTCTAGGAGGGAAATGGTATGAGATTAGCTGAAGATCTCGTAAACTTCTAGGTGGGTAGGGTAGAAATCCCATATTGCCAAGTGGGAAAGGGAAAGAAGATGAGACTGTCTGAAAGTCTCATGAACTCAAGGATGAGTTCGTGTCAGCAAGGAGTGCTGATGGAGATGGGATCGATTGATCTCATAAACTGCCAGGTGGAAAGAAGTGAATTTTTGAGTTGTCGGGTGGGCAATGGGAAGAGATCAGCAGAAGGTCTCGTATACTGCCAAGGGGGTAGTGGTGAAATTTCAGATTGCTAGGTGGGCAATGAGATGGGACTAGTCAGTCTCATACACTGCCAAGTGGGCAGTAGAAAATTCCCAGGATGCCAAGTGGGCAAAGGGGAAAATATGAGGCTATGTGAAAGTCTCATGAACTCAGAGGAGAGTTCGGATCAGCAAGGAGTGTTGACGAAGGAAGGTTAGAAATACATTCTAATCATTGGGGGATTTGAAGTATTCCTACCAAGCAACCCAGTTGAGGCCATAGTATGTGTTGCAGAAGAAACACCAAAAGAAGGAAAACCAACAGTGATGGTCATAGAGGGAGAGGAGGAGAAGACACTAATGTTTTCCCCAACAAAAGAGGAGCATACAAATAAGATGCTCACTCCATGGGAAATGGAGTTAGAGATGCTGGAGGATTGGTTGAACAATCCAAAGCCAGTATATGGCTACCATGAGGAGACAGTCATGTAGATGTTAGCAGAGGATCATTTCAAGGAATCGCTCAGAATTTTCAGGCAGGGAGCTGAACAGATGATAACTGCAGTGCCGAGGCATGCAACAAAAGATGAAGGATAATTCTAGTTTGAGGAGTAGCTGGAGGAATCTATAATTCAACCAACACAAGGGGAAATGGAAGAAGCTAATCTGTCAGGGAAGGTGAATGAACAATAGGTCAGTAAAGAAAATAAGACCGCAGAGCTGAATTTTGTAGAAGGATGGCAAGTTGAGGCCACAAAGGAAAAACATGGCATGTGAGATCTAGTTGATCGACCCATTTGCCGGGAATAAGTGCAGATGAGGAGACTGCATAAGGAGAGCCAGCCTCTGGAGTAGATGGATGAGGTAATTGAATAAATCATAAGGTTGTTGTCGAGTTCAACAGTAGAGACTTCCAGCAATGAGAAGATGAGTAGAAGGGAGCCTACAAGAGTAGCAAGGCAACGACAAAAGCAACAACGAAGAAAAGGAGCAGATGGAAAGCTCCAAGGGAAAGTTTGGGATCTAGGTGGATTTCAACACTGGAGAAGAGGAGCTCATGATCAGGAGACCATGATTTTTCCAGTTGAGGAGTATGATGCAGGAACATCGCTCCATGTCAGCAGTGTGCAAGCCAACCAACACATCCAAAACACATTTAATGGAGAAAGGGAGAGGTGGAGCCTTCTCAATTTTGAAATTTGAAATTTCAATAAATGTTGTAATGCTTTTAATGCCAGACCATGCCTTTGTATAGGTAGTGGTTGAGGTTTCCTTTAATGGTTTCCTGTAGCAAGCCCAAGACGTAGTGAGGACTGGGCATCCATTTATGTAATGTATCTGTAGGAGCCTCTCTGTGATAGCGATAACTCAGAGGCGATGGTTGAGGATAAGCTCATGGGAACCCTCATTTTGTAATTAAGAAATTAGATTAGAGAGTTAGGAGGAGAGACCAGAGCAGAGAGGTATCGAGAGAGAGATGAGACTTGTTATAGTCCATTCTTTGTAAACATTTGTATAAACATACAGATTAATAGAAAATCAGTTTTTCCTGCATATTGTGTGTTTGATGTTTACATGTTTTTATGCATTTCATGTTTAAATGCATAACTGGTGAATTATTTTTATAAGTTTCAATTTCGTCTCATCTTGGAGTTTCTGAGTGCAAGGAGTGCACATAGTCCGCAAGGTGTGCGTTGACAGAGGTGAGACAACCTCAGGAAAGCTCAAGAGGGAAACGCTAAACCTTCGTCAGCAGAAGTGCAAGGAGTGCACAGGAAGGAACTCTATCTCGGGTTCAGGGAAGACAAAACTAATGAAGGTTCTATAGATCTCTTCCAAGAGGGCATCGAGCGAGTGCATAGAGTGAACTAGGGAACTCTATTTTGAGTTCTGAGAAAAGAGAAGTGTTGAGGAGAAGACACTCACAGGGTTGTTGAATACTCTGTAGGTTCTGCAAGGTGTGCATCGAGAAGGAGAATGCCAGGTGGGCGTAAGGAGTTTTGTTTTCATGAAAACTTCTCGAATATGAGTTATTTGAGATCCTTGAACACAAAGTGTGTGCAGGATTAAATATCTGAGAGAACGAACCTCAAGAGGGACAATGTTCCTAGAACATAGGCGAGATCCAAAGGAATTTAGCTCGCAGGGGAAGTGAAGGTCGAGGCCTTTAAAACTTTGGAAAATATTCCAAGGGGAAGGAATAAGTTCTCAAGCTCAGGAGGGAGCACAACTACCGTCAGATCTTGTGCAAAGAACTGATAGACATTGGATCCAGAGGAAGGCACAAAGATTTTAACCTCTGGGAGGTCGTGTAGGACAACAACTGAAAGGAATGGTGGAGACAATTCATGGAGAAGTGCCGAAATCTCGAGAGCCATACGATCACACCAAGTTGCGAGGGATTTAAGCCTTTAGAAGCACCTTAGGAGAGGAGCTGTATGGAGGGTGGAGACACTCCGTAGAGAAGTGTCTAAATCACGTGGATCGTTGGATCTAGTAGATATGCGAGGAGGTTAAGACTGAGCATCTTTTAGCATTCATAATATCAGGAGGAGTAGCAACCATTGGATGAGAAACATCAAGGGTTGTTGATCTCGCGCTCAAATTTCACTATTTTGGAGTTTGGGGTTTGGAGCAGCAAGTGATTTTGGAGTCACTGGATCGTGAAATCCTAGTTCATGAAATCACGCCATTCGTTAGATCTGGAGCGTAGTGGCCCAAGAGTCGCTAGATCAAGGATACATGCATGGGGTTTAGTCACTGGGAGGTGCATAGGAAAAAGGATCTGGGCTGTCAGATCTAGCATCAAGGACCGATAGCCATCAGATCCAGAATAAGGTGTGAGGGGTTTAATCCCTAGGAAGCCACACATAAGGGTAGAATGGACGACATAAACTTTGAGGGAGAAGTGTCGAATTTCCGTGAACCGTCAGATCCATAAAAGGTGCGTGAGGTTTAAATCTCGTAACAACAAAAGGAAGAGGACTCGTCAAGTCCCGAAAGCATCAAGAGCATCCATTTTGGAGGATAGGTGTCAAATATCCAAGCACGTTGAGCATTTGGACACTGGGAGTTCGAGGAGAAGGAGTCATGAGACAAGAATTCCTGGCTCACGAAATTGCGAAACGACCGATAGCGTTCACCAAGGAGGACACGTGGCGAGTGGTCAAGGTTCGGGAAAAATCCTGAGAGGTTGTGCGTCGTCGATCCAGTTGGATCGTGATCATCAGTTCAAGAGGAATATGGACCATTGATCTCTCAAGGGGGATATTTCAGCATTTCGGGGTTTGGGAGATCGAAGGACCTAGAATTGTCTACAGCCAGAATCGCGAAATTGTGAATTACGAAATCCCAGAAAAAGTGGACCGTGGTCATGGGTAGATTTCGACATTTCAGGGTCCGGGAGTTTGAAGGACCTAGAATCGTTGTAGCTAGAATCGTGAAACCCCAAAATCATTCGGAGGAATAGCACCAGGTCACAGGACCGATCGTATGAAAAGTGACTTAAGGGAGGAGCTATGGAGTTAGGCCCTATTTTGGGTTTGGTCATTTCGAAAGACATAGAACAAGAGGAATGCTTGCATCGCGATTCCCTGAATCGCGAAAAGCCGGTAGCGCTTTGACGTTAATCACATGGTCATAGAGTGATGGTCACGTGGACGGAGGCTAAGGGAGGACCCAGAGTTGTTAATCCCTTTTTGGTGTTTTGACGACCGAGAGTTGGAGGGACAAGGAGCCTGAGTGAGCTCGCATGCAGGAGTCCCAAAACCCCGAAACGCGAAAGGTGTGTTGGTTCAAAATAGAGAAGAGCACTGAAAGATGAGTGCATGCATAGGTTTTCTCAAAGCCTATGCCAGGGAATTAAAGGGACCTATTGATTCATTCAAGGGGTTCCAGCAGGAGTCCGAAGAGCCATTTCGGCTTAGAAGAAGATCGATCCAGAGATTGGGAGGTCACAGAACCCTGCTGAGGTAAGGGGTCTACATCAAGAGACCCTTACTTTTATGCAATGGAATTGATGTGTGAGTTATGTCGTGAATATAACTATATCCATTTCAAATATGCTTGGTTACCAATTGTGCATATTGTCATCGTAATTGGTGTAGTATTCAATTGGGCGATAATCTTATCACATGCTATGAAAAGAGATATTGAGAGGCAAAATAAGCTATTTGTTGAGATTCTCCCCACTTTCTATATGGCTTATTACCTATTAGCTATTATTTGTTGAAGAAAACATTTTTCAAGATTACATTGGAGTTGGACCATAGTTGGTAGTCCAATTCATATATATTGTCAAGGGTTATGGGAAAATAAATATAAGAGAAATTATGCTCAATTATGTGATTCCTTTATATCCCCATTGTATAAATAGATATTCTACAAGGAATCCCCAAGATTAACTGAAGAAACCATGACCTTGTTGAGAAGGATAGGCAACTAGTATTTAAAACAAGACCATACTTACCTTAGAATATATGGAGTAACTACTCCCTCTCATTTGTTTCCTAAATATGTTCCAAAACAAATATTTCGTGGAGAGATAACATATGAAACCATTTTCCATGGCTTCAATGCTTCTTTAGAAGAGGATTCAAGAATGAAAACTTTCATCCCCTACAACATGTATATTGGACACTATCAATTAAGTAACTCTAAGAAATGCTATGATAGAATACAAATTCCCATAGGGGAAATTCATAAGGAATGATCTTAAAGGAATTATTTCAAAACACAACATTTATGTTTCTATTTCTTGGCCATATTCTCATGAATAGTGATATCATGAGATACTTTATTAGAATGAAAAATCATGCGAAGAGGTGCAGGAAAGGTTGGAACCTAATGATCAAAATGATTCACAAGGCACAAGATCATAAGAGAAAACTATGAAAGAGATTAAAATGATAAAATAAAAACTCTTTGAATCCAAGCAATTAAGGAAAAAAGAAGAAGAGGGGAAAATAAAAGTATCAAAAGTAGAAAAGGAAAGATTGGAAAAAGAGTAAAATGAAAATAAGGCAACAATGGAGTTGGAGAAAAAACTGGAAGAGGAAAGAGAAAAACAAGAAAGGATATTAAAATTTGAAAGGGATAAGGAAGAAGTGTCTAAAAATGAAGAAGGAAGACAAGAAAAACAAGTTTCTATTGAATCTACATAGCATCTTATGCAACAACAAACTCAAATTGGTATACCTCTTGTTGAAAATGTAATTAATCTAAACATGGAAGTTTTGATCATTCCAAAACAATGCACAACTTCAATAAAATATATCAAACGAAAAGATATTGTAGTGGACAATAACTACTCCCAGTAGATTAGAGAATATATTGTCTTAGGGGGGTCAAAACATTCTTGATCTAGTTGATCATGTGGCATATTTGAAGTTGATTGCCTCTAATAAAAGAAAAAATACCATTATTAAGAAAACCTAACGGAAAAGAAGGATTGATTTTGACAATACAATAATCTGCATTGTTGAAGAATATGTATTAGACATGAAAACAGAAGAATTAACAACATTGTTATTGGATAGACTTGTCATCACACGTGCCACCTTAGATAAAGCCCAATCAAAAGCTACAAATGTGTAGAACATTGAGAACACAGATTCCATTACTTGAAAACCAAGTAAGATAGTATAAATTTGCATACGGCTTAATTTCAATTTTTATAGAGCATGTGTTAAAGGAAGATGTTATGAATGCACAAGTTAAAAGGGATATTTATGCCAAATCTTTTCAATTAAAGGATCCCAACTTGCAATTGTCTATTTTGTATAAAGAATTTTTTATGCGGAAAGAAAACTGAGGAAAAACAAAAGATCAACTTGAGTTCATCAAAACAATTTAGAAACGTTGAGGATATGAATGATCCAGGTGGATATCGGTGGCCACTCACCTATGCCAACTAGCTCAAAATAGTCTGCTAGCAAATTACTATTTTTAGCATTTTTCGACTCCTAAACTTCCGGGGCCATTTTGAGAG
>WSFP011507093.1:0-13371 GCA_009831015.1 Picea engelmannii | reverse complement strand
CATTCTGAGAAGAAGGGGAGAAGACCAGAGAATTTGCGAAGAACTTCCATGTACAGACATTGAATTAATAGGAAAGACTTTGATTCAATTCCATGGATGTGTTTGATCTCTGTGTGTTGTTGATATTATGCTTGTGCATGTTTCCTTCTTTTTATGCTTATCTTTTATATGCTGCCTATGTGATTGCATACCAGGTTCGAAACCTGAGAGAATGAGTGAATGAGTTTCAATTGTTTCTCTATTTGAGCCAGGAGATTCCTGCATAGAGTGCAGTGGAATTCCTCTGCATAGAGTGCGTTGAGGAGGCTAAACAGTTGAACTTTTTTCTCGTTTTGTCTAGAGTGATTTGGGTTGTTTGAACCGTCCAAGCGAGTGCAGGTTGGATTGAGTTCTCAGTGGCATGACTGAGAAAGGAAAGGTCAGGCTGGTTGTAGCCGTGAGGGCACAGAACCTGGAAGACTTCAGCACTGTGGAAAGTGGTTGAAGGTCGAGCGCGGGGAGCGTATTCGAGAAGACCTCTGAAGGGGTCAGAGAGAAAAAGAAAAGCTCGGGAGGGATAGTTCCCTGTAGGTGTTGTGAGAACAGACCCCGGATGAGCGTGAAGAGAATCGATCTTTGGGAGCAGGAAGAACTCTTCAAGAGGAGGAGAATCAACGACTTGAACTTCTGGAAGAAAGAAGTTTCCAAGCGCAAGTATAATCCATCTGCCATTGCGCATCGGCTTAGCGGGTTGGCGAGTGCAAGAGTTGCATGGACGTCGAAAATCGCGAGTCGCGATCCCCCGATTTAATCGGAGTCGTCAATTGTTGGAGGGACAGGTGACATAAGATCCTGAGGATTCGGGACTCGATACTTTGGCGTTTGTAAAGTCGAGAGGAGCACGGAGAAGTCGCGAGGCTGCGAGTTGCGACGGGTCCTACGGAGTGTGTGTGGAATAACACACGTGGTATCGCACGTCGGCGTTCGGAGGAATGAAAGGTGAGTGACTCTATACCTTTCATCTGCCGATTCCCGATAGGGAGATCCCCGACACCTAGGAGCGTTGACCGTTGACATCGGGGATCGGGGGTTCGGTGTTTGATTACACAAGGACAGTGTTGTAAGACTCGCGATATCGCGAGACCTGATCTCCCGATACACGAAGAGGAGATCGCCGAGAGGTATCCTGTGGGTGACGAAAACTCCCGAGAGGAGTTGGAAGAGCATCGAATGTTCGGGCCTTAGAAAAAGAGAAGGTCCTGGTGGAGCGACCGCCCACTGAGGGGTAGGGTTGGCGTCAGAGTGGTATCAGAGTGGGAGTTAGAGTTCTCTTTGGTTGGATAGCAAAGACAAGAAGATACAATGCCGCCCAGAAGGGAGAGGCAGTCGCCTGATCGGGAAGACAGGGACGTGAGAAGGAGGGGTAGGCCAGCAGGAAATTCTGAAATAGAGCGAGAGATGAGAGATCTCCGAGCCAGACTCGAAGAAATGGAGACTGCCCAGAGACATGGTGTTGGTGCCGCAGAGTTCAGTGATCCTGAGATCGAAGAGGAGGCTGGACATGTTGAAGAAGAAGTCACAGTAGAAGATGCGTCAACAGAGAGGTTGATAAGAGCTATTTCGAGGATGAGCTCGAAAACAAAGATGGACATTCTCGTCTATGAGGGAAGTCTAAATGCAGAGGAGTTGCTGGATTGGATCCGAGCACTCGATACCTACTTCGATTACGAAGATATCGAAGAGGACAAGAAGATAAGACATGTTGTCACGAAGCTGAAAGGACATGCAGCCTTATGGTGGGATGAATTGTAGGTAGAGAGACGTTCCCAAGGAAAACAGAAGATCAAAAGTTGGGATCGGATGATCGCCAAGATGAAGATGAAGTTCATTCTGAGGGACTACCAGATCACTCTGTTCAGGCACATGCAGAACCTGAGGCAGAAGTTGATGTCGGTGAGAGAATACACTGAGGAGTTCTATAGGATCAACATTCGAGCTGGCCATCGGGAGAGTGATGACGAGAAGGTGGCCAGATACCTGAATGGTCTCAGGTATGAAATTCAAGATGAATTGAGCATGGTTACCATCCGCACAATTGAGGATGCGTACCAGATGGCTCTGAAGGCAAAAGAAAAGATGAGCCGCAAGTAGGGACAGCGAGGGCGAGGCAGAAGCCATCCTAGAGGCAAAGTAGTTTCCCAAGAGAGAGCTCAAAAGCCCAAGGAGGATAGGAGGAGACCTGAGGGAAAAGATGAAAGAGGTGGAACCTCACAGCAGAGGAAGCAAAATTTTGAGCCTAGGAGGCAGCAAGATGATCAGCAAGGAGGATATGCTGATGTGAACACCTTTCCTCGTACCCGAGGTCGAGGTAGAGGTCGAGGAGGAGTTATCACATGTTTTACATGTGGTAAAGACGGAAACAAAGAAGTCGACTGTCCAGACAGGAAAAGGGATGGAGGAAAAGCTCACGTCGCTGAGGCGCAGAGGCGTGATGTTGAGGATGAGGACACTGGAAGTGGAGAGTCACTGACAGTGCACAAGGCTCTCTTGAAGCCTGAGAAAGAGGTGGACAGCTCAGTGCAAAGATGCAGACTGTTCCGGACGACTTGCAAGACCAAGGGCTGGAAATGCAAGGTCATAGTGGACAGCGGAAGCACTGATAATCTCGTTGCAACCGAGATGGTAGAGAAGCTGGAGCTGAAAATGAACAGGCACCCGAATCCATACAAAGTGACATGGCTGCAGAAAGGACACCAAGTATGTGTTACTAAACAATTCTTGGTCTAATTTAAAATGGGTGAATATAAGGATGAGATCCTGTGTGATGTCATTCCCATGGATGTCTGTCATGTATTATTGGGGAGACCATGGCATTACGACCGACATGTTTTTCATGATGGGAGGATGAACACATACACCTTGGAGAAGGATGGGAGATCACATACATTGCATCTGATTAAGGATAAGGTGTTCAAGCCGGAAGTAAACAACACGATACTTCTCATGAGTGGGAAAGAGCTTCTCACGGAGTTGGAGAAGAATGAATATCCACAGTTCTTTGTTGTCAGGAAGCCGAGGATTGTCCTGACAAGAACAAGAGTGGACGACTTGCTAGAGGAGATTCAACAACTACTGGGAGAGTTTTCTGATATCATCGTGGATGAAATACCATGTTCATTTCCACCAATGAGGAGTGTGAGTCATCATATTGACCTCATACCCGGAGCAAGTTTGCCAAACAAGGCAGCGTACATGGTTGACACCTCAGGAGAATGAGGAAGTCAAAAGGCAGGTGCAAGAACTGCAGGATAAAGGTATGGTCAGAGAGAGTCTCAGTCCATGTGTCGTTCCAACGGTACTGAGTCCGAAAAAGGATGGAGGCTGGAGGATGTGTACAGACTCCAGGGAGATAAATAAGATTACCATCAGGTACAGGTTTCCACTACCGAGGATGGACAACTTGATGGATTGCCTGAGTGGGGAAAATTATTTTTCCAAGATAGACCTCAAGAGCGGATGTCATCAGATCCGGATGAGAAAGGGAGATGAATGGAAGACATCGTTCAAGACAAACGAGGGTTTGTACGAATGGTTGGTCATGCCGTTTGGGTTAACAAACGTGCCAAGCACATTCATGACGCTGATGAATGAAGTCCTGCGGGAATTCATTGGCAAATTTGTGGTCGTCTACCTGGATGACATATTGATTTTCAGCAAGACCAAGGCTGAACACTTAAGGCACTTAGACACTGTGATGAGAAGATTACAACAGGAGAATCTGCTGATAAATTTGAATAAGTGTTCCTTCATGCAGACAGAACTCGTATATCTGGGTTTTGTAATATCGACGAATGAATTGAAGATGGATCCTGAGAAGGTTGATGTGATCAGGAAGTGGCCATCGCCGAGGAATTTTTTTGAAGTGAGGAGCTTCCATGGATTGGCAAGCTTCTACAGGAAGTTCATTCGGAACTTTAGTGGAATTAGCGCAGCAATGATGGACACTGTGAAAAAGCGGCACAAAGTTTTTCAGTGGACAGCCCAGGCTGAGAGAAGCTTCAGTCTGCTGAAGCGCAAGATAACTGAGTAGCCAGTGTTGGTGTTGCCTGACTTTCAGAAAACCTTCCAGGTGAAGTGTGACACTAGTGGGTACGCTGTTGGAGGGGTTTTGAGTCAAGATGATAGACCTGTGGCCTATTACAGCGAGAATCTGGATGATGCAAAGTTGAAGTACTCCACGTACGATAAAGAATTCTATGCCATTGTCCAAGCATTGAAGAAGTGGAGGCATTATCTCATACCCAAGGAATTTGTGCTATACAGTGATAATCATGCATTGCAATTCGTAAGTCAGCAGGAAAAGCTGAATCAGAAGCATGTGAAGTGGGTGGAATACATGCAGAATTTCACCTTTGTCATAAAGCACATTTTGGGGACTGCGAACAAGGTGGCTGACGCCTTGAGCAGAAAATGTTTATTGCTGCAGGAGTTCAGGATCAAAACGCTGGGTTTTGAGAGCCTGAAGGAGATGTATGCAGGTGATGCTGATTTTGGGGAAGCTTATGAGGCAGCCAAGAATCTGGTGCTCAGGGATAGGAGCCCGTGGATATATTTCTTGATACAGGATGGATTACTATTCAAGGGAAATCAATTGTGCATTCCAGATTACTCTATGAGAGAGAATTTGGTAAAGGAGAAGCACAGCGGGGGCTTAGTAGGTCATTTTGGACATGACAAAACATTTTCCAAGCTGAGGGAATCGTACTTTTGGCCAGGGATGCGCACAGATGTGAAACGGTTTGTTGACAGGTGCAGGATATGTCAACATGCAAAAGGCCGAAAGCAGAATGCTGGGTTATATCAGCCATTGCCCATACCCGAAAGGCCATGGGAATCCATTAGTATGGATTTTGTGTTAGGTTTACTGAGAACTCAGAGAGGAGTTGATTCCATCTTTGTGGTGGTGGACCGGTTTTCAAAGATGGCACATTTCATTCCGTGTCATAAGACAAGCAACGCGACACACATCGAGAATTTGTTTTTCAAAGAGATTGTGTGATTGCATGGATTTCCGAGGAGCATAGTCTCCGATCGGGATACCAAGTTCATAGGTCATTTTTGGAGGACACTATGGAAGAAGCTGGGGACTAATTTGGCGTTCAGCTCAGCATACCATCCGTAGACAGATGGACAGACCGAAGTAGTCAACAGAAGCTTGGGGGATCTGTTGAGGAGCCTGGTGATAGAGCATCACAGTAGTTGGGATCAGATCCTACCGCAGGCAGAATTCACATACAACGATTCGGTGAATCGGAGTACAGGCAAGAGCCCATTCCAAATTTTGTATGGGACACAGCCGAGGGGATTTTCTGAGCTCAGGGAGTCAGAACAGGCTGAAACTAGCAGCGCGAGAGCTGAAGAGTTCGCCAAGGCGATGCAAGAACTTCACGTAGAGGTGAAGCAGCGATTGCAGAAATCGAACCAAGAGTACAAGCGCAGAGCCGATCAACGGAAGAGACAACTTCAGTTTGAAGTTGGTGACATAGTTCTGGCGCACTTAAGGAAGGAAAGGTTCCCAAGGGGAACATATAACAAGCTCAAGGTGAAAAAAATCATCCAGTGCCGGATCCTGAGGAAATTTGGCGAAAATTCATATGAGCTTGAGTTTCCAGAGGGCATCGGGATATCTCCAATTTTCAACATTTCGGATTTATACCCCTACAGGGATGAAGAAGCAGGCACTGGAACTGAGGAACCAGTGATCCAGTGGCAAAAACAATTACCAATTGCACAGAAACCACAGATGGAGTGCATACTGGAGAAATGAGCAGGCAAGAAGACCAGGAGGAAGCAATATTTTGAGTACCTGGTGAAATGGAAGAATCACCCAGTGGAGGATGCCAGCTGGGAAACAAAAGCAGTTATACAAAATCATGGGCACACCGTGCAGCAGCTCATGGATATGAGCCCATGAAATCTTTTGAGCCGAGGAGTATGATGCAGGAGCATCCACATCTTGATCAAGCGAGCCAACGCATGGAGGCAAAGGAATAGCTGGACAACACCAACACATACAATTTTGAATTACTTTGAAAAGATTGTTGCGCCGTCGTTTGAATGAAAGCATTCATATGAAGCGCCCTTGTATTGTATTGTAGATAAGAAGGCATTTAATAGTCTTTATGTTGGTAGATAAGAGTTAACTGTAGATTAGACAGGTTTTACTTTCGAGAGGGAAAACGGAGTACAGACACTTTCCCTTGTAACATTATAGGAGCATTAGATTATTCAGCATTATCATTCTGAGAAGAAGGGGAGAAGACCAGAGAATTTGCGAAGAACTTCCATGTACAGACATTGAATTAATAGGAAAGACTTTGATTCAATTCCATGGATGTGTTTGATCTCTGTGTGTTGTTGATATTATGCTTGTGCATGTTTGCTTCTTTTTATGCTTATCCTTTATATGCTGCCTATGTGATTGCATACCAGGTTCGAAACCTGAGAGAATGAGTGAATGAGTTTCAATTGTTTCTCTATTTGAGCCAGGAGATTCCTACATAGAGTGCAGTGGAATTCCTCTGCATAGAGTGCGTTGAGGAGGCTAAACAGTTGAACTTTGTTCTCATTTTGTCCAGAGTGATTTGGGTTGTTTGAACCGTGCAGGCGAGTGCAGGTTGGATTGAATTCTCAGTGGCAAGTCTGAGAAAGGAAAGGTCAGGTTTGTTGTAGCCGTGAGGGCACAGAACCTGGAAGACTTCAGCACTGTGGAAAGTGGTTGAAGGTCGAGCGTGGGGAGCGTATTCGAGAAGACCTCTGAAGGGGTCAGAGAGAAAAAGAAAAGCTCAAGAGGGATAGTTCCCTGCAGGTGTTGTGAGAACAAACCCCGGATGAGCGTGAAGAGAATCGAGCTTTGGGAGCAGGAAGAACTCTTCAAGAGGAAGAGAATTGACGACTTGAACTTCTGGAAGAAAGAATTTTCCAAGTGCAAGTATAATCCATCTTCCATTGCGCATCGGCTTAGCGGGTTGGCGAGTGCAAGAGTTGCATGCACGTCGAATATCGTGAGTCGCGATCCCCTGATTTAATCGGAGTCGTCAATTGTTGGAGGGACAGGTGACACGAGATCCTGAGGATTCGGGACTCGATACTTCGGCGTTTGTAAAGTCGAGAGGAGCACGGAGAAGTCGCGAGGCCGCGAGTTGCGACGGGTCCCACGGAGTGTGTGTGGAATACCACACGTGGTATCGCGCGTCGGCATTCGGAGGAATGAAAGGTGAGTGACTCTATACCTTTCATCTGCTGATTCCCGATAGGGAGATCCCCGACACCTAGGAGCGTTGACCGTTGACATCGGGGATCGGGGGTTCGGTGTTTGATTACACAAGGACAGTGTTGTAAGACTCGCGATATCGCGAGACCCGATCTCCCGATACACGAAGAGGAGATCGCCGAGAGGTATCCTGTGGGTGAAGAAAACTCCCGAGAGGAGTTGGAAGAGCATCGACTCTTCGGGCTTTAGAAAAAGAGAAGGTCCTGGTGGAGCGACCACCCACTGAGGGGTAGGGTTGGCGTCAAGCAGCGATAGAGTCCCATATTACATGTTTAGATCCCTATAGAATTCCTTTACCTTTCAACCTTGTTTTCAATTTGCTTGAACTCTTTCCTACAACTCTTGATTTTCCTTTTGGAACTGGGCCATCTTCTCATTCTTAATTTTCATTTCCTACTGCAGCATCTTCTCATTCTTAATTTTCTATATCTCCCCTAAGACTCTTGATTTCCCCTTCCTTAAGGAAGACTTGGGACATAGCCTAAATCAGTCCATCACTTTTAGGCCCAATTTATGCAGTATAAGGTACAATAGCATCCATGTCTGATGTTATTGCTTGCCGTTGTGACCAATTCACTTTTTATTTTTCCAGCTGCAATACTTTTACCTTGTAATTCAATGCTTCCTGCCTGAATGTCTCTTTTTATTGCTCTAGGGAAGCTAGATCTACTATTTGTGGATGTTCTGTGAAAGACATCTTTAGCTTCTTTTTCATTCTTTGAATCAATTTCTCTTTCTCATCTAAAGAAGCCTTTACCCCTTGAGGGACTTCAGATTATAATCTTTTGACTTGGGTCTACCAAGCTCTGTTGGATGCTTTTTCCATCTTCAATTTTCCATCCAACTTAAGTGCATGAGTTGTTAGCCTTGAAACCCTCAAACTCAGACTCAGGTAGTCTGAATACAACATGTCACTGACATTTCTGTGAAATTTTACCTTGTCTAGGGCACCAATATTTTCATAATGCAACTTGATTTCAGACACTTTATCCTCATCTTCCACTGCTATGTTAAGTGTCTTCCTTTCTACATCCCTAACTAAGAACATGGAAGATTTATGCTAGGAGATCCTCTCTACCTCGGGTAACAAATCTCTTATTTCACTCATGGCCAGATTCCCTTTCACAACATATTGATTTTCTAAATCTTCTTTGGATTGATAGACTACTCCATGTGCCTTATTAAAGACATGTTTCTTCTTGCTAAAATCCCTTGAACTACTTTCACCCTGTGGAGATACTTATGCACTAGCCTCTTCATTTTTGGTTCTAGTCTCCACCATTTCCATGCTCACTTTCTCTTTAGGTTCTTCCTCCTCCAGTTTTACTATCTTTGGAGACTGCGTGATTTTCATTTTCTTGGGAACATTTTGATGACCACTAGCACCGAAGACCTCTGAACTTCTCATCTTTCTATAAACACTCATCTTGGGAGATTTAATAATCAACCTTGGAGAATTTTTCTATTTCTGGATCTGCTACGTGGTTGACTCTATTTGTTGTGTCTGATAAGGCTGCAAAATGACTTCCATATCTATACAAGTTTCCATATTTTCCAGTTTATCAAATCCTTCACCATGTTCATGTTCATAAGAGCCTTGTTCACTCATCGATCCTCTTTTAGATATGACCTGGTGAATATCATATTTCCTCCCTTGTAACTGTGCAAACCCAAATTCATTAGGATTTCCCTGGATCTGAGGAAAACAAGATCTAATCTTTACCACAAAGGGTCCTATTATGAAAGGAAACTTTAAGTTAGATGATTTGTGCATTTTCAGAAAATGTTATGTTTCTGAGATGATTTTTTTCCTGATTAACTCCAGGGAAAATGCTCTAGGAGTTAAGAAAATAGGTAAGAGGTAAGGTCCCTCTTGATAAGCATATACCCAAATTACAGTAGAGTGCATGAACAACACCCAATCTCCTACCCTGTTCTCTAGATTGGGATGTAAATAACTTTTCATTTCTTCCAAAACCCTTGGCAGGTCGGTGTTGAATATTAAGATATAAAATTTGGACATGATCTTATTTATAAAAATGAGAATTTTGATCCTTTTTCATTTAGTTGAGATGAATGAAGCTTCAGGGAACTATGTCTTATTTTTTTCCAGGAATATTCTCATCAAGTGCGTGTAATACTTGAAGAGTCTTACTGATTGGAAATTTAGTAGTTGTTTGTGCACATTATCAACGATGAACTCTTCAAAACTGATACTAATTAATGGACTAGACTCTTACTCAAAAGAGGTCAACAGAAAACCCAACATGACCTCTACTACAAATTTGTCATAATATAATCTTAAAATATGACTGAGTATGGAATATGCCCATTGGACCTCAATAAGCATGACACTTACATTCATAGGCAATGATAGACTCTAAGAATGATGTTCATGTTTAACAATGGTATGGAAAAATAGGGTTCTGAACTCGGGAGGACATTCTCTGTAGATTGTAATTAGTTTCTCTTCCTTTAAGGGATTAGATGTTGCAGGGGAAGACTCTGGTGTACTGAGGGCATGTTGAATTGACGGGCTATCTACTCTACACAGGATCTCTAACCCTAACTTATTCAAAATGACCTTTTCTTCCTGTGAGTGTTGTTCTGCACACTAGCTTATGAATTCTAGGAAAGGGAATGCGACTTCGACGATGTAAGGGACTATGGACGCTCAAGCCACTTCGACGAAGGGTATTGATTTCCCGACCTTATCTAAAACATTGGGTCTAGACATAGAAATGGGTGAGACGGTTATTTCTGTGTAGAATATATTGAAGTCCCTATCAATTAGGGATTCTTATTTAGAGGCAGTATTTTTCTCTGTTATGGATAAAATGACAAGATTCATGGCCATGATGAAAAATACCTGTGAATGAGCGGAGAATGCACAATTCTAGTTCACTGTTGAGATTTAATTTGAACGAAGCATTTGTGCCAATTTTCAAACATTCAAATGATTTGAAATATCATAAAATAATGACCGGGGCCCTCCTTTTATATGCGCTTTTCGATATCGGGGGCGAGGAAAAGCAGTTTTAGGTAGACCACTTTTCTCCCCAATGTGCCCCTAGTGGCGCCACTTGTCTCTGAGATAAAAAAACGACATTCCTATGTTCTCTCTCTTGAACAATTAACCTCAATTCTATTTCCTCACTCGATATGTCTTCTGTCCATCGATCTGGGATGTTTGAGATCTTTGGCCCACCGAACCACATCAGTTTCACACCTCTTCTATATTTATCCCTTATCTTCTAGATGTGACCCTATCCTCTAAACTTATCACATATCCACACTGATTTATCCCCTCGCTAAATCCAGAGACCTAGATTCTATCTAAAAATTGTTATGGTGATAATAAGGCCAAGGCTCTAAAGGAGCATGTGGAGACCCGTAGAGCTCGGATCATCTCTGCCTAGCGTAAGAGATCGAGAGGCAGGCCCTGGGTGGTTTAGTTTTCCAACCTTTCTATAGTAGGCCAACCCTCATCTACACCCTTTTAGCTTGTTAGAATATATGATCATTATGGTGCACAAACTAAGGGCAGTTCCTATCTTCAGACCTATCCCCTACTTCTGGGCTTAGTTTGGATCATTGCAAGGACCATTTTTAGCAAGAACCCATCTTCTCACACTCCTTGAATGGAATGGCCGGATCACACTCCTGGTAATTTTGGACTAATCTGAGTATAAATAGACTAGTTCAAGATTTTGTTACGGTCGTCAACTGGTTGAGCAGAGCTCCCTATTTTATAATATTTTGATAACAGAGTTGTTCTCTTGTTTTGTATGAGACTTGAAACTTTCACATTAATAGAAGTCACTTTCTTTCATTGTCTTGTTTAATCTTTGTTAAAGAACTCATGCATGGAGGATCCAGACGAGGTTTGTACTCATATTGTAATGTAGGTTTGATTACAGTATTGTTGTCACTAGTTTCAGTCAATTTATTTGTTATCTTGTTTCTTCTTGTCTTGAAATGCTCGTGCATGGAGGATCTAGACGAGTTTTTGTAGTTGCATAGTAATGGAGGTTTGATTATTTTGTTACTATGATATATTTCAACGTCTGAAACTTAAGTCCAAGAGTGCTCTTATGCCTGAGTTTTTCTTCACCAAGATGCTACAAAGTCAGATGCCTATGGAATAGTTGTTCACCTTTACCCTTAAACAACTGACTAAAGTTAATGAGAACTTCATTTCCCTATGCATTTCTTGTTCAGATTCTGTGCTAAAACATTCTTTTACTGAGTTTTGTCCATTTTACCTCCACTCATAAACCTACCTCCACAAACATTTTGATGGGTATTGGGATTATCCTCTTGCATTCTAAGGGTGACTCTTAGTTCTAACACATTGGATTGCTCAAGGCTTATCCATAAATTTCACAAAAATTCAGAGAAGCAAAAAATTGAGGTAGAGTTGCAAAGTCATTTTCTTGTTCCAAAAGATGAGTCTAAAGAGAGTAAATGAATCCAACTCAGAGGGTCTAATAAGAAGTAGCTCAGACCATCAAAAAAAAAAAAAGAGGAACATGAATACTTAAAAGAAATAAAGACAAATTTATCCATTTATTTGAATAATTCCGCACTTGAGGAAAGCTCTGAAAAATGTAAAAAATAAGGCCAAAAATCAATACATGCAATATTTTGTGTTTTCCCTTTTTTAGTATTTATATTCAAGAGCATTTTTTGAAAATATGAAGTTGAAGTATCTGACACCAAAAGTGGTTTTTATTGGGAACGATCCCCTTCACATAAACCTCTCTCAGTTTTTACACAGCTATCACAGTTTAAGAGGTTCAAATATATCTTTGAGACCTATTTTTAACGGATTACACAATAAATGATTTCCTTAGTGACCAAATTTTGGTGAGGTTTCAAAGAAGACGGAGATGAATTTTTGGAAACCAAAAGAGATTTTTTTTGGTAATTGGCCCCTTCACAAAACTCTTTTTTTTTTACATGTCTATCACAATTTGGAAGATACAAAGATATTTTTGGACCCTATTTTTCAGGAATTTGCTAGATTTATTTTCCTAAAAAATATCATGGACAATAGTTGATAAGCCACCTCTTCAATTCGAATTGGATATCATATCTGATATCCTCCTTTATTATTTGAAACAAGAAACTAAATATAGATGAGGAGGTTTTCTGATCCATTTCTTTTAGATCTTGATAAATATGTATTCTTTCTATATAAGTAGGGTATAAGGAGAAGTGAAAAAGGGGGGATGGGTTGGGAACCCTTAGACAGTTTTGAAGAACACTCTATTGTAAATACAACCATATATTTCAATTGGTACTAAATGATAAAGACAAACTCATGGTTAGATTTCTAATTTATGTCTATTTTTCTATCTTTTTCTTACTTGAATGCATGTTAATCTTCTGCAATGCATATAATGTATCTTGTTTATGAGTAAGCCATGAAAACTTTACTGATTATTTGTTCATAATCAGATTTCTTTCAAGTATTTTTCTCTTGAGTCTTGAATGATATTTAGGATCAAGAGTTTCATGTGTGAGTGGACAAATTGAAATCTTACATATTTCCCCTTTCTCTATATTTCTCTTTCCATCTCATCCATTAGATCGAATACCATTTACTAATCCATTGATATATGTTTTTTCTCTTTCATGTTTGAGACATATTTTTCACATTATCCTTAACCCAACCCTCAACCAATTCAAAACCTAAATGCAAAATTTATCCATAAAACCAATGCAAGAACTTTCTAATTCCCTAGGTTTCCCTCTCATAGTCAAGTGAAACTTTAGGGACTAACACCCACCTAGAATGATTCCATGCCACCTAATCTCAAGGACATCCCTAATCCAAAGACGTTGAACTTTAACCCGCTTCTTATTGACCTACAGAGCCTACTTATTTTGTGTGTTTGTGATTATACATATAGAGATCATGTCTCACATCCAAATCCTTTATACTAGTGGTTTATTATGAATGATTTCAATATTACTTTGGGTTTTGAGGGAACCAATTCTCGATATATGATATTTTTGGTGGGGTATCAATGCCCCATCTCAAGAATCTCCAT
>WSFP011507090.1:0-13372 GCA_009831015.1 Picea engelmannii | reverse complement strand
AAATTATCTCTTTTTCAAGGCGTTGAGTACTTTTCCTGAGGTTTTTATATGCTATATTAATGTTTGGTTCTTAACATCACGAGTGATATGACACTTGTTTGAGGCACATGGTTGGCATGTTGGTAGAGGCATATGATTGGTACACAGTTGGCACATGTTCTTGGAATATGGTTGATACACTCCATTGATGATATCTGCAAGATACCATATATAATAAATATGCAGAATATAAATAAAATGCTAGAAATGGCAGAATAACAATAATATATCCAACATAATCTCCACAATAAAACATAAATGATATAAGAACAACAATAGAAATAACACTTTGATTTAGAAAGCAATGTTCATAGGCCTTTTTGAGGGGGTAACCTCCAATCGAGAGTGCTCTGTTACAATAATCTCCAAGATAGGGTTTTCATACCCTCGAACCTTATTTATACTAAATATGTTTATCAAGAGAAGCATCTAGAGGAAGATCCTTCTAGAAGCGAAAGCTTCTATTAGGTCTTCTTACATCCGCCTTATTCTATTTTATTGAAAGGCCTTATTAATATTGAACTTTATTACATCCGAATATATTGATCTACCTATGTGTGGGTTAGGACCCTAACATGTCTGCCCCCTTAAAAACAACCTTGTCCTCAAGGATTGAAATGTGGAAACTGTTGTAGAATGGTAGTTGGTTCCCAAGTGGCATCTGCTGGATTCGTATCTTTCCACTGGACTAGCACTTCCTTGATGGTTCTCTGACATAGGCGACGCTCACGCTGGTCCAAAATTGCTTCTGGCTATAGTCAAATGGATCCTTCTTCAACTAACTTGGGAAGTTTGGTTTGAATATGGCACCTAGTTCCAATCACCTTCTTTAAGCATGAAACATGAAAAACTGGATGTAGCTTCGACTGACTGGGCAGAGCTAACTGATATGTGACTTGTCCCACACACTTGAGAACTGTATAAGGACCATAAAATTTGGGTGCTAGCTTCTGACAATGCTTAGCCTTGAGGGAAGTTTGTTTGTATGGTTGTAGTCACAAAAACACCTGATCCCCTTCTGCAAATTGACGTTCAGAGAAACCTTGATCTGCTTGTTGCTTCATGCGATTTTGTGCCATGACCAAGTTCTCTTTAAGGGTATGAATAATATCCTCTCGAACTGTAAGTGTTTGGTCAACCACTTGGACCTTTGAGGTACCTGGTAAGTATGAGAGAACTGAAGGTGGCTTCTGTCCATATACCGCTTCAAAAGGAGTCATGCGAGTAGCTGTATGGTAGGAAGTGTTGTACCACCATTCGTCTAGGGGTAGCCATTGAGCTCACCGATGTTTTTTTTTCAAAGGAAAAACACCTGAGATATGTTTCCAAACACTTGTTGACAACTTCTATTTGACCATCAGTTTGGGGATGATAAGCTGTGCTGAGATGAAATTGGGTGCCCTAGAGCATAAACAGTTCTTGCCAAAAATTGCTTGTGAAAGTTGGGTCACAATCAGAAACAATAGAGTGTGGCATGCCATGAAGCTTGAAGACCTGTTCCACAAAAAGTTGAGCCACCATGGATGTAGTAAATGGGTGTTGAAGAGCGCAGAAATGAGAATACTTGGAAAGGCGATCCACAACCACCATTATGATTGATTTATTCCTTGATTTGGGTAAGCCAGTAATAAATTCCATAGAGATATCCTTCCAAATAGCTGGTGGAATCGGAAGCGATTGTAGTGTTCCCGAAGATTTGACTATTTCTCCCTTGTTGCATTGAAACACCTCACATTCAGCGACAAAATTATGGATGTCCTGTTTCATACCATCTTAGAAAAAAGAACGTTTGACTCTCTCATATGTTTTGGTGAACCCTGAGTGCCCCGCTGTGGGTGTAGCATGAAGCTTAGAAAGTATCGTGGATTTAAGCTTTGATTGTTTACTTAAATAAAAATGGCCTTTGTATTGAAGCTCATCCTGGAGCCAAGAGTACCCTGGGGGAGCCAGATCCTTGGTCTGCATTTGCTATATTAGATGCAAACTTTTGGGATCTTGAAGCCATTCCTGGCGCACAGCTTGGAGCCAATTGGGTACAATGAAGGAAAGAGAAAAAAAGGATCCTTCTTCTTCATATTTTGGGGCAGTGCATACGCCATTACATTGTCTTTGCCCTTATTGTAAATGATCTCATAATCATAACCAAAGATCTTAGTCACCCATTTTTGTTGCTCCTGGGAGGAAATGCATTATTCCAGAAATTACTTGAGGCTTTGATGGTCAGTCTTGATTTGGAAGCATTTCCCCAAGAGATAAGGGTGCCACAGATCAATGGCATGCAGAATAGCCAACATTTCCTTTTCATAAATGGGTTTGCCCAGATTCCTTTCAGACAGTTGCTTGCTGGTGAAGGCCAAAGTTCAACCCTCTTGCATAAGGACAGCGTTGAGTCCTTTCCCTAAGGCATCACATTCCAACACAAAGGTCTTTGTGAAATTGGGAAGGGCCAGAACTGGAGTGGTGCACATGGCCATTTTCAAGGTTTGAAAAGCTTGAGCAGCAGCTGGAGTCCAAGTGAAAGAGTTCTTTTTTAGGAGAGCAATGAGAGGTGCTGCAATCTTTCTATAGTTCTTAACAAACTTGTGATAATACCCTATTAATCCTAGAAATCCACGCAATCTTTTGAGAGTCTTTGGGTGCGGCCAATCTTGCATAGCTTCAATATTTTTTGGATCCACCCTGACGCCATACTTGCCAACCAGATGACCCAAGTATTCTACTTCTAAGGCACCAAAAGCACATTTAGACTGTTTCAGGAAAAGTTGGTGCTGGGAGAGGAGATGGAGAACTTGATCCACATGAGTAAGATGGTATGTCCAGGTTTTTCTATAGATGAGGATATCATCAAAGAAAACTAAGACAAAATGACGGAGAAAGGGACGAAAGACATGATTCATGAGGCTTTGGAAGGTGGAGGGGGCATTACACAAGCCAAAGGACATGACCAAAAACTTATAGTGGCTCTCATGAGTATGAAAGGACATCTTGGGAATGTTTGTCTCTTTCATACGTATTTGGTGATAGCCCGAGTGAAGATCAAGTTTAGTAAAGAATTGGGTGCCACTCAATTCATCCAGGAGGTCATCAATGACAAGAATGAGAAATTTGTCTTTAATGGTCAGTTTGTCGAGGGCACGGAAGTCGGGACACATTCTCCAAGAACCTTCTTTCTTCAAGACCATGACTACAGAAGAAGAGTAAGGGATCGTACTAGGGCGGATAACGCCTGCATTAAGGAGTTCTTGGACCATTTTCTCAATTTCATTTTTTTGTGAAAAGGGGTGGCGATATGGATGAATATTGGGAGGAAGGCTTCCGGATACAAGGGGAATGGAGTGATCATGAACACTGCGGGAAGGAGGGAGGCCTTGGGGAGTGGAAAATACCATTTGATGTTTAGAAAGGAGAGCTTGGAGGTCCTGCGGCACCAAGGGTGTCTTTATTTCTTGAATGGCACTATAATGACGTTTCTTGAGTAGATTTTCCATGAGATGGGAAATAATGACCTCAGGTGAACCAATAGTGATTCCTTGGAATTTATATTGGTGGCCTTCTTGGTTGAATTGCATGGTTAATGCCTTAAAATCCATGAGAATGGGACCCAAAGTTCTTAGCCAGTCTGCACGCAACACAATGTCACAACCACCCATGTCGATAGAAAACATATGGGATTTTAGGTGGTAGTCACTGATTTGGAGACGCACATTTTCACAGCGCCCTACACATTTCATGGAACCACCATTGGCAATCATGATTTGGAAATTGTTGACAGCGTGGATGTAGAAATGAGTTTCTTGGGCAATGCGGCGATGAATAAAATTATGGGTGCTTCCATTATCAACCAGAATGATGACCTTCCCATGCTTTATGTAACCGATTAACTTGAGAGTTTGGGGAGCGGAAAATCCAGTGAGAGCATTGAGGGAAATGATGGGTTCTACTTCGGGAGGGTCTGAGGGAGGGGTTATGTCATTGATTTCAGGTGACTCAGACACGACGGGAGTTTCAACATCCTCTTCTGAAATATCCTCAGAGATGGCCATAAAAAGATTTTGTTGCTTACACTTGTAGCCCAAGAAATATTTGTCATCACAATTATAACAAAGGCCTTTGAGTTGGCGTTCAGCCATTTCAGCCCTGGTCAATTTTTGGATTTTTAATGGGGCGGAGGGAGTAGTGGGAGTGACAGGTTTAGGGTGACGGATAAAGGAGGGTTTTTGGTTTTGAGATGATACAACTTGTTGTGCTTCTTTATCTCTTTTAGTAGCCTCCACCCAAGTTGAGGGTCGAGCCATGAGGACATGGGCCCGAATCTCCTCCTTGAGGCCACTGATAAAACACTCTCGAAAGAAAGCATCAATCATGCCCTCTGTTCGAAAAGCCAGGTGCTCAAAGGCAGCTATGAAGTATTCTACTGTTCTGGATTGTTTCAACTTTGTCAAACGGACCAAATGGTTGGTGTCCATGTCAAAGCATTCATAAATCTCAGTCAGAAACTGGGTCCAAGCAATATACCCTTGATGGGAAGTTTTTCTCCATTTCCACCATTGCCAACGTTCTTGATCTAGATGGATAACACCATACCGAAGTTTGGCCAAGTCATTTGTAATGCTGTATAAAGATAAATAATGTTCCATTTGGGTTACCCAACCAGTGGGGTCCGAGCCATCAAATTTGGTCATGTCCACTTGCGGAAGGTGTATGTCACGTTGAAAGTGATGGGACTGAAAGGTATGGGAATGGGAGGAAGCTTCGCCTTCATTCTTTGGAGGTGATTTAGAGAAATGGTCATCTATAGGGATCTTCAGTTTGGTGCAGAGTGATGCAAAGACAGATTCAAGCTGGGTGGTCATTTCTTGTTTGACTTCCTCCATTAAGGACTGCATGGTTGTATTTATGGTAGCATTGATGGATGAATCAATGGAGTCAATAGTAGCACTGATTTGTTTCACTTCTTTTTGGGTTTCGAGGAAACTAGATTGCATGGTGTTGAAGTGAGCTTCTAGGTATTGGCTACGGGTATGGGCCATGAGGATGGGTGAACTGAAAAGGGGCGGGCGGGGTCAAAATTTTTTCCAGAAAATGATATGGATGAATGTGATAAGGGCAGAGAGATGAATCCAATGGAATAGGTCTCAAATAATGGTGAAAAAATTTCTAGACTTTTTTTTTATTTTTTTTTACACCTGCGGAGTTATACTTCGGTCTGAAGAATACTGCAGTGATGAAATCCCCAAATGCTTAACCATAAAGAGATGTGTATTTACTTGGAAACCCGAACAAAGTTGTGCGGCAATAGATCTGGTCTATTTTAATTTGTTTATGTTTCTGTCCCCCAAGGGTTAGGTATTCAAGGGTTCCATAGACAAGGGTTTTCCCTGTGTTATAGCTCTCTGATATATGTGCGGGGTCCAATATTAGTACTCGGCCCAATATCTCAGAGCACTAACTAAGGAGGATAGACCATACCCTTAGCTATACTACCCGACTACCCAGGTACTAGAGAGTATCTTCCTGAGTGTTGTTCTCGGTGACACTATAGCAGTCTGGCGACCGATAGGTTTATCTAAAGAGGGCTTCAGGAAATCTAGGTCGATCCGTACACAGGTGATGTCTGATGCGCTACCACTCTAAGGGGTACCAATAGGGGTTACAAGGGTGTCCAACAGATGTGCGCTTAAGAACCACTTGTATTTCTTGCGTGTATGAATCCCTCAACCGCGGGTTTATGCGCGTAACGATAGATCTTTGTGGATTAAAGATGATGGAATACGTCTCTACCCTGGAAAAAAATTCCCACAATTTTTGCCAAGGAAATTGCTCTGATACCACTTGCAAGATACCAGATATAATAAATATGTAGAACAGAAATAAAATGCTAGAAATGGCAGAATAACAGTAATATATCCAACATAATCTCCACAATAACACAGAAATGATATAAGAACAACAACAGAAATAGCACTTTGATTCAGAAAGCAATGTTCACAGGCCTCTTCAAGGGGGAAACCTCCAATCGAGCAGCGCTCTGTTACAATAATCTCCAAGCTAGGGTTTTCATACCCTTGACCCTTATTTATACTAAATATGTCTATCAAGAGAAGCATCTAGAGGAAGATCCTTCTAGAAGCAGAAGCTTCTATTAGGTATTCTTACATCTTCCTTATTCTATTTTATTGAAAGGCCTTATTAATATTGACCTTTATTACATATGAATATATTGATCTACCTATGTGCAGGTTAGGACCCTAACAATATCTTATGGTATATTGTATGGTATTGATGTACATCGTTGATGTACATAGGTTTTTTGCATGGTTGGCACACAATATGGCACATGATGTACTTGGTTTATATTTTGTTCATGATTCTCTATTCATTTTTGACATATTGTTTTCTTCATAATGTATGGTATGGCATGATTTTGACGCATGGACAGGTCGAAGGATCATCATAGGAAGAGTGGATCATTCTTGAAGTAGTTGATCTATGTTTCGGTTGAGCGGTAGCATTTGCAGTAGAAGAATATTGCATTGGTAGCATATTGTTCATATTGCAGAGAAGATAGGGGGAGACATACCCATAGGGGGATTCATTCTTCTTCCCATGATTCTAGGAGGAGATATTTATCAGATGAAAATATAAATACTTGGAGAAAGAGAATAGAGGCATGGTTCTAGGGGGAGCATGAGTGATATATCTTCAACATTACATCTGAGTGATATCCCTTGTCCAAAATGGGAGAGATTATTCAAAGTAATATCAAGGCATCCAGGCAGAGGGAGCAACCCCAAGGAGAGCTCAGGCAGGGGGAGCATCCCCAAGGAGAGAAATACCCTTCTCCATTGATGTCAAAGGGGGAGAGATAGTCACATTGATGTGATTGAGATGACTATTGATGAAGAGAAATTCCATCTCTACATGTTTCCATCAATGATTGGTGTTGACATCAATGTTGGTATTTCCATCAATGCCAAAGGGGGAGATTGTTGGATCATGTTGTCATTGATGTCAAGGGATCGATGTCAAAGGAACAATGTATTTTCATAGTATATTGATGAATTATTTATTGTCATTGTTGTAAATAAATGGATTTCAAGTGAATTCATTGATAAATGAAGTCATGCATAGGATCAATGACAAATGGACAATGTCATAGTGATGTATTGTCATGGGTTATTCTAGTTGGATTGATGTAAATATGACTCATTATTGTCTCGTCGTGGTTTATATAAAGTACAAATGGATGAACTCCAAAGTGGTCCCCTTATGGTGAAATCCCTCATGGGAAGACGCTTTGTGGTTGAGTTATCATAGAAGTATGGTTACAGAACCCATGATTAATTATGGAATAATGAGATGAAGATTAGTGTATTTTTCAATAACCCTATCCTAGATAGATAATTCTTGTCATTCCATTTCTAGTGGTACATGGGACGTCACATAAATCCTCACAGTTTGAGATTTATGGCCTTACGGAGTTGGAGGACCCTCTTTGTTGGCTAGAAGCCCCCAAAAGGTCAAAGAAGTCAAAGCGTTTACAAAGAAGAAATTATTTTAATAATAAAGTGAAGTGATGAAGTCAAAAAGGATTATTTAAATAATAAAGTTAATGGAGAACTTTCTAATTATGGAAAGTGGTTAAAAGAGAGTTAACCCTAAAATAAGGAAATAAGGTTAAATGGACAAGTGGCCATGTGAACAAAGTGGCTATGTGGACAAAATTGGATAAAGGTAGCCATGTGGACAAATGGTTATGTGGATAAAATGGATATGTGGACAAGTGGCCTAGTGGATGCTTCTAAGGAAGCTACTTGGAGAGTATAAATAAGAGGAAAGGATCTCTTATAAAGATATCTCTCTTGAGCATATATTGAAGATCTATTCTGAGGAAGAGTGTGATTGCAAGTTCTCATGGATGCATCAAAGTTTTCGTAAGTTTGAGATATTGACGGTGAAAGTTTTGGAATTTTAGAAACCTTAGTTTCTGAAGGAGCATGTGGGCTGCAGTGAGCCAGAGTGCATACATACGCAGGATACAATGAGGGGGGGCACTTACACATGCAGGTTGAATGAGATTAGAGCGCGTACAGTTGAAGAAAGTCATGGAGACTTGAGTAAGAGTTGGTACCAGGTTTTTGAAGGATGAAGCAAGTTCCATATCTACATTCTATGGGCTCAGATTTGCCATAGAAGTTATGGTATGGTTACATGATTGTTTTGATGGATACTCTTTATTATGGTATGGTGAATGCGTAATGCATTCTTGGTATGGATTTCATGATATGGTTTATGTTGGTTGATATATATAGTGAGCAACACTCTTATGTTTCAGTAATGATATTATTTCCATAGTATACTGGTTACTTATACATGATTAAGTAGCATTATTATTGTATGGTTGAGGAGCATGAGTAAGTTTTTGGAGAGCATAGATGTGTTTTGATTAGTTATGGTATAGATTGAACAATGAAAGGAAGAAGTAGATGTGACTGAAGGCTGCAAAGGATATGAGTTTTTCGAGAGAAAACCCTAGTTTTTCAGGAGGCATACATAGGTTGCAGTACATATAGGTTGTGTACATACACGGGTTGTACTACTGGTAGGGAGCATACATACATGTGTTGCACTACTGATAGGTCACGTACCTATTGAAAGATTATTATATGTTGAGGATTGAATCCTCCTCTTATTTGGTGTTGAGTTGTGTAAGTTGATTCTTGCATTACAGAGCTGGTGCTCTTGTGGACTCGATACTCTATTCACTTGTTGCAGATAAACCCAAGGATTGTAGTCCATAATAAAAAAGAAAATTGTACAGACATCTTGTGTTCTTTGTGGTGATAGCTAATTGATGATATGTGTTGTTGTTATCTATTGTTGATATATGTTCACATACAACTGGTTATAAATGACATTAATAAGTGATGAGTAAATGGTGATTGCTAACTAAGAAGTTTTTGTGAATGGAAGTTTAAAAAGATCCCTACATTGATTCAACCCCCCCTCTCAGTGTGGTCAGTGTGTCCAACAATTCTCTCCAAACTTGGTCCTGAATTCTTTGTGTTCGTATCCACATTCCATTCAGTCAAATTCTCCTCTAGATCCACCTGGAAGATGCCTTCTCTTGAGGAATTTTTCAAATCCCTAACATAAGAGAAAACCAAGCTCATCAACATGGGAAAAACAAAAGGCCCAAAGGCGCATCCAATTACTATGCAAGATGGCAACCATCAATATAAAAAATCCAAAGATAAAGACAAAAGGAAAGCTCATGCAAATATGAAGAAGGAAGGGTACTCAAAACCCTTTACCGATGCCTCCAGATCCAAAGGTGGAAAGGGAAGAAAAGGGGAGAAATGCACATACTTCCATAAAGGATTCCATCCAAAATATGCATGCATGTTGTTGATTCTCCATTTTGACACCTTTATTACCTTATATTATCCTCTATCTGAGTCAATTTTACCTATGATATGTGTATATAATTGATTGTTTCCTCCACAAATCCACTTGATGACCTTGTCCATGTGCATAGAGAGGTAAATTGTGATTAAGGCATTATTTGTTTAGTTTTTTTGATTAAATGATTGATTAGTTATGATCCTAATTACTTTGAAAATTATTTAGAAAATTCATGACAAGGCATCACCTCATCTGGTACTTCTGTTGGTTCGGTACTGTAGCAACCAACTGATTCAGTACCAACACTCCTCCTAATCCGGTACTCTGTAGTGATCTGGTACTACCTCAACGTTCATCCCATACTAGCTCCACACCTCTTTCGATACCAGCTCCATATGGTACCGACTTTTCACCTCTTCCGGTACCATCTTTGTGCCTCTTTTGGTACCAACTCCATCTAGTACTAGCTATGCGCTTCATCTAGTACCAACTCTCTGTCTCTTCCAGTACTAGCTTCATCCGGTACCAGCTCTGCGCTTCATTCGGTACCAACTCTTCACCTCTTCCAATACCATATTCATCTGGTACCAACTATGTGCTTCATCCAGTACCATCTCTCCACCTCTTCCGGTACAATCTTCATCTAGTACCAGCTCTACGCTTCATCTGGTACCAGCTATTTGTCTCTTCTGGTATCAGCTTTATCCGGTACCATATTTCACCTCTTACAATACCAGCTCCATCCGGTACCACCATCGCGCTGGTCCAATACCCATAGTCGTGATTATGTTCATTCGGTACTAAACCCCTACCTACAGGATTATGGTACCAACTGTTCTAGTCTGGTACCAACTGTGTTAGTCTGGTACTTGACATAATTCAGAATTTTGGAATGCTTCTAGACAAAAATTGGGCACATGGGTTTTGTCCAGAACGATATTTCATGCGGATGTGTGTGTGTGTGTTATAATTCACCCATCTCACACGTGTATACCTCCAACTCAGGGGGAATGATTCTGCCAAAATTAGTAAAATTCTCAAACTGTCAACTTGTGCCTCGATTTCTGTGCATATGGTATCAGATCTAGAAATTCAAAGATATGGGTTTTGTCTAGAATATGGAAAATTGAGTAACATGAAGGCATTTTTTTCAAAATTAGAATTTGTTTGGAAGATATGGGTGGAGCCCTAACTCAAATCTTCTCAAATTGATGGAAAACATAGATTTTGGGGATTTATCCTAAAATTGTGAAAATTGTTTTCTTAGTTTGGGGATTCGGTTTCATCCATTCCTCCATGGATTTTATGTATAAATAAGACCTCATAGGTCTGAGAAAGGAGGAATTATTATTCTATAAGATTGGTTCTTGAAGGAAGAGGAATTTTTATGTTGTAGGGTTGATTCTTGAAGACTGTGGATTGTACCTTTGTTTTTATGAAGTAATGATATAATTGCAGTTCATGGAATTGATGTGTGTGATCAAGCCTTTCATTATGTAAGTTTGTTTTAAAGCTACCTTGTTGGTACAGAAAGGGCCCACCTACCCAACCAAGGTAATCTTCTTTGTATATATTGTACATATAATTCTAGTTTGTGTATGGATAAAATCATTTTTGTTTTGATCATAAACATCTAACTTTATTTATATTTTGTTTCAGTAAACATTTGAAAAATACAATAAATATGTGTGATAATTCTAATTAAGTGAGTGAGCATTTCTAGAGTGCAATATAGCTTTCTGGAGTGTAATATGGATTTATGAGTGCAACATAGATTCTTGAGTGAATATTTTCTATCCTTGTAGGTGTGTGTAGACAATCATTTGGTAGAATTAATGTTGTAGTGTTGTTTCTCTCTTTCAAATCTAGGGATAAGTAAGATCTCCATATTTCAACCTACATGAGCCTATAATGGAGTATATCAACATACCTATAGTTTCTTCTCGGATTAATTAGGTTACACCTTGCAAACACATGCACAATCAAGACCTCCATCTCTCCCCCTACATGTGCCTAAAATGGAGTGTCTTCCTTCACCTATGATTTACTATAGCATTGATTGATGTCTTCCTTTGAGCATATGAAAAGTGTTAGCTATTATTAGTCTAGATGTTGCAGGAACAAAGTCAAATTTCATGTTTCTACTTCATGAGCCTATAATGAACATACTAGTCACCTGAACAAGAGTTTGAATCATATTTATTTTATGAGATTTGCTTTCCAACTTTTGAATTTTGTGAAGATTGTTATTTTTCAAAGTGTGTGTTGGTTTCTAAATGGTTTTCTTATATAAGCTATACTAAATAGACATAGGAACCTATCTGTTATCGGCACATATAGTGCATCAACTCTATTGATTACGAATCTCGATTGATAATTTATGTTTGGTAATATATTATGCATATAATTGCACCAACACATGCAGAAACAAATAGATATAATGACTCAAATACTTCAGCAAAACAACCTTGGAGATCACATCCCCGAGGGTGCCAAGAAGAAGAATCTAGAAGATCAGACTCCCAAGAAAGGCAATTCTCGCCATTCCTTGATTGCCATCAACTCCTCTCTCAATGCTTGGATCATAGATTCAGGAGAATCACAACATGGTTGCCAAAAAAGAAATCTGTTGTTCATTGGATGCATGCAAAGGTCCTCATATTCTGATGGGGGATAACTCTCCAGTCAAGGTCACTGGTAAAGGAAGGATTGAACTCACCAACAGAAGCTTCAATAATGTGTTGCATTTTCCCAAACATTCCATCAATATTATCTTCGTGTATCAGATGATGAATTCCAACACCGGAAATAAATTCATATTCATACCAAATGCAGTGGAAATCTATGACGTGCAAACCAATTCCAGGGTTGCTACGGGTGAGGTAAATCATCAATCTAGATTGTATACATTTTCTGAATTTATTGAACCAGATTTTGCTTTACTACTTACCCATGATGATGAAAGTAGTAGGATATGGCATGAAAGGTTCAGGAATTTTAATTTCAAATATATACAACAACTTAGCAAGCAAACATTGGTTGACGGTCTACCAGACATCCATTTCTCCAAAGTGATCTACGAGGGATGTGTTCTTGGAAAATACACTCAAGAGAAATTCGACAAAGGAAAGACTCAGAGAGCTTCCGCTCCTTTAGATCTGATCCATAGTGACCTCATGGGTCCTTTTCCACATCCATCAGTCAACAAAGTGAGGTTTTTTCTCATTTTTGTTGATGATTTTTCATGTTTCACATGGATTTACTTTCTTAGGAAAAAATCTGAGGTCTTTCAACACCTCAAAGATTTCAAAGCCCTAGTTGAGACACAATCAGGAAAGAAAATCAAAGTCCTTTGAACTGATAATAGGTGATAATATATCAATCATGATATACAGAATCGTTTTCATGACGCATAGATTCAGTTGTAGCACACAGTTCCCTATACTCCGCAACATAATAGAGTTGTTGAGTGAAAAACAGATCTCTAAAAGAGATGGCATCTTGCATGCTACATGCAAAGTCACTACCAAAGAGACTATGGGATGAAGCACTTAACTGTGAAACCTAGATCAAAAATAGATCTCCCCATAGATCTGTCAAGGATAATACCCCTTACGAGTCTTGGAGTGGCCTCAAACTAAAAGTGACCCACTTTCGTATTTTTTGTTCACATGCATGGGCCTAGATTCCGTCTTAAAAGAGGAAGGCACTTGATCCACAAAGCACAAAGTGTATCTTTGTTGGATACCCCTGTTATCACTGAAATTTCATCCGCACAGGGTGACAAGAACTTTGCATCATCAAAACAGGACTGGAGTCATTCATGGCACAAGATTAATTCCTCAGCATTGCAAAAGGGTCAAAAAACTATACAAATGACCAAAAATTTGAAAGCGCTTTACCTCATCTGGGTGTGCACGCATATGCG
>WSFP011507089.1:0-13372 GCA_009831015.1 Picea engelmannii | reverse complement strand
CAGGCTATCCATTATAGGAGGAAAAAATGCACTTAACACAGGGGTACCGGATGAAGTACCATATGAGGTGCTAGATGAGATGTCGTTTGAAGTGTTGAATGAAGTGCCATTGAATTGCATACCAGTAACTGTCCTAGATTCCAGGTAACCAGAATTCAATTATATTCAATTACATTGGTTGCAAGCATTGATTAAAATATTCTTCATATGGTTATGATCAAATGTCCAAGTCAAAATACTTGGACATTGATCTAAATTATGCACCAGTACATTGCTCCAAATCGAGCCTTTGAATTCGAATTCTTCACACATGGCATCCCGCGCACACATGTGTGTAACTTACTCCACCTTAAGTGCATCCAAAATCGGGCTGGGCACTCTATTATCTCATTTTCCCTTGCCATTTTCTCTGCCCTGCGTTAAGGAATCATGCCCAACCTCTGCCAATTCGTCCCATGTTCAAATCGCACTCAGACCGTGCCCAATTCCTACCATCTCTTGGCCTGTTCGCGCCCTTGCTTGGTTAAATTCACCTCGGTCATAATGCCCAGGAGATACGAACCCTCCTCCTATGTAGACTTGTTTTCCATTCCTGAATTTGCACAGTGCAAGGAAGTGTTTTTGCGCGTTGGCTGGGGGCCATTTTTGTCTAGCTTGCAGGGCCACGATGACGACCTCTCTATGCAATTTGCAATTGGTTTTGATGGTAAGACAACACATGTAGGGTCTCTTATCTTTGAAGTCACAGAAGAGTCCATTTTTGATGCAACAAAGCTCCCAAGAATGGGAGATCGATGGTTCAAAAACCACCAATTCCCACGCTCAAGTTACAACAAGGTGTTTAAGCTCGAATTTGAGAGCATTTCAGGAGCAAACGGGTATGCTAAGGAGTGGATAAAGGCAGAATTGGTCAATCCCCTCATTGGCATCACAAGGTTAATTACATGTGAAGGTAGATACTCCACCTTCAAAGCTTGTCATTTTAGATTGCTGGCTCATTTTCTATTCAACAAACCCTTGAACTTTCCCTTTTATTTTCTCAAAATCTTGGAGAAGATGTACTCTCAAGTGAGGAAAAATGTGACTAACCCCCACAATAGTCTCTTCCACCATGGTTTGATCAAACTCCTCGTTCTTACCGAACTAAAGAAGCAGGGGAAAAATTGGGATGCCTTTATCTACCAACTTGCAAACCCCCACTTGATAGTTAATACTGACAGAAAGTCACTTAGCCTAAAAACTATCTCTCCATCCAAGCCTCACTCTCCAAGAACTCCAAACTCCCTTGCACAAACCCTCTCTTTGTCAGAACAATACCAAAATCTTGTTGATATCCCTACTTCTTCATCAGGTAAAAAGACCAAGAGAAAAGACCAAAAGAAGCATATTGTTGACCCCCCAATGCCTTCACTCTCTCTTGATCCTACACCTAAAAATCTCCAAGAAGTAATGCAGCAAGACTTTCCCATCATTCCTACAAACAAGAGAGGAGCCAATCGATTTGGTAAAGGACCCTTTCGGAAGAGTACCTGGAACACAAGTATCAAACCTTATGAAAAACCTCCACCTGCTTCGGATCCGATCCAAGTATCCTCCAACCTTGAGAGCCCTCATAAGCAACTTAGGGAAGTCTCTACAGATGGATTAGAGCCACTAAGGAAAACAAAATCAGAACCTACCTCACCTTACCGATATCCCATCACTCCTACTTCACCCATGCCCAATCTAGATCCTAAAACTGATAGATTTTCCACATCCCTTAAAGGATCTAAGCCTTCCTTAGAGATCACCAAATCTGTCCCAACCATAGAGCAGCTACAAAAAGAAAATCATCAGCTTCTCCAACAGTTGGAAGAAAGGAAGACAATAGATGTACACCTTCATCATGACAATGCAGTGCTTCAGGCAAAGGTCAACTCTCTTCAGCGGTTGGTTGATGAAATGACTAAATCTAACCGTAGCCTCAGAGCACAATTAAAGCAACACAAGAGGCACAAGGCTAAGTCTACACAGCAAGAAGGAGAGGCTTCCAAAGTTGATCCTCCTTAGCAAGCCTAGTCACGAGGGGTAACTTCTTTTTGTTTGCAGTGGGACCTGCAAAATCGTAAGTGTGAGGGTAATGTTGGGCCCGAGATATGATCACTTTCATGATGCTTATTATACATTTTTGCTACATGTACATATGCGTTTTTCATCTTTTAAAGGAGCTTTTTGAAGAATTTCATGATAAAATGGTATGATCGCCATAAGGTATGTGTAGTTCATGTTTAATGATTGAATCAAGTATAATTCATCATGTCTTATAGTTTCCAAGAGATAATTCACGTTTTTTTGGTGTTACAGGGCAAAAACGCACCATGTTTCTAGTTTCGGCACTTGATCTGACACTCATTCCAACACTCGATCCGGCACTCGTTCCAACACTCTGTATTGCATAGAAATGGAAGGCGAGTTGGCAGTTATGGCATTGGTGGCCAGTGTTGGGTGAATCAGGAACATGGGTTTTGGCTCGCGACTGAGCTCCAGACAACTTAGTTTCAGTTGTCCAAAGAAGGCGATTATTGGCTCGCTCTGTTTTATCTATTACGGCATCATTTATTGTATTTTCCCGAAATTAGAAGTGGTTCGACCCTCCTGTGGCCGACCACTTGGGTTGTAAGCTTATAAATACTGATAGGATGGTCATAAGATTGTTAAGCAAGTAGAAGAACCATTGTATTGGAGACAAACTCGTTTTTCTCTGTTTTTGAGTTTTTACATTGCCAGAACAATGTTTTTGGATTTTTATGGTGAATTTAGCCTGCTGAGTTCGTGGTGTGCTTTTAGAGAGTGACCACGACTTGCTAGGGGGGGCACCAGCAGTCTGGTAACTGTCTTCATGTCTATTTTGCATTTCCTAATTTAATTGCTCTCTTTTTATTTTATGTACATGTATATTTTTATTGTGCTAACTAGTTTGTTGTAGCTTAATTGTTTTAATTGTTTTACAGGTTAGATGTGGATACATATTAGCATGCATTGATTTTGTAGGCTAGGAAAAGACTTGCAAGTCTCTCTCTCTCTCTCTCTCTTTCTCTCTCTCTCTATACTAACCCCATGTGCAAAGTAGATGTTAAATGAGGCTTTCTTTTATAATTTTACAGTGAAGTTTAGAATGGATTTTTAATTAGAACAGAACATAGTTTTAATTTGGGTTTTCTTCTGACAAGGATTGATGGATGGGTAGATTTACTTCCAGTTTTTATAGTTTGCTTAACTTAGTTTTACATGGATTTCATTTACTTAGTTATTGGTTAATGTAATTGTCAATTTACTTCTTAATATCATAGTTTAATTTATGTTTTTAATTCATTTTCTTATCATAGTTTGAATGGTTAAAATAGACATAATATAGTTTTATTTCATGTAATTTACTTTCTTAAAATTAAAATGCAATTAAATTTCTTAGTTAAATAATGATGATCTCGTTATGTTGTTGATGGTTTGTACATGAATATGCAGGGTATTTAACATTACTTTTATCATAGCTAAAATTTCATTGGATCGTTTACTCCACACCTTTCATTTTTCCATCGAGATTAGTGTTGAGTTTATACCATTGGAATTGTCATTTGTTGTTAAGTGTCATCGAGATATCATCCATCACCACCAAAGGCATTCACACAACCACCAACATTATATTTGAACTCTCATAAGTTAAAAGAATAGTTTTTCTACTTTCATAGATACAGTTCTTGCTTTCATAGCTTAGGAAATAGTCTTATTTGTTGTTGTAGGATAGATAGACTTTGCTTTGATAGATTAGATAGCAGTTTGCTCAAGAATTAGTTGTTAGTCTTTCTTGCTCTCAGTAGACTAGATTTTCTTTCATGCATTGCATTGAGCATTTAAATTTCTTTTCATGCAAGAGAAATAGTTTTGCATTAGGCATTTAGTCCACTTGCCTCTTAGGCTAGATAGTTGTTCAATGAGAATTTTTTCTTGTAGTAGTTAGTTGCCTTTGCTTACTTGTCTTTTGCTTTCGTAGGTTAGTTAGTTGCCTTTGCTTACTTGTCTTTTGTTTTAGTAGGTTAGTTAGGTGTCTTTGCTTACTTGTCTATTTTCTTTAATAGGTTAGATAGGTGCTTTTGCTTACTTTCTTATTTATTTGCTTTCATAGGGTAGTTGCTCATTGAATATAGGTTGGCAAGTTAAAGAAGTTTGCTTTTGTCATTTGCTTATTATGCTTAGTAGTTTGTTTTTGCTTATTGTTAAACTAGTTTGCTTTATATAGAATTTTCATTTTCTTTCTTAGGAACTATCCATCGACCCTTGACCCAAAAGTACTTAGGTTACCTAGTTTCATTTTTCTTAGTAGGGTTTTCTCATTAGATAGCTTTGATTGAGTAGATTAGTCGTAGATAGTTGCTTTCCTTGGTTAGGCTATACCCCTACCCATCCTTCTACCTTTGGCATATATTTTGCTACAACTCTAAGTTTACTTACCCCGGGCTGACAATTTAATTAAGGGTTTTTAAGTGTCTTTTTAGTGCATATAGAACACCCATCACATTATCCTCTTTATATGCTTGATTAGTCAATGGATACATGTGAGTAACAACTCCCAGAGATGTGATTTTTAGTGCTAGCAGTCTTGATAATAGATCAACCAACTTGTTGGCATTGTTGTTCTTATATTTAATGACTTGATGCAATTGTTGCAAAAATCCCATCCATTTGAAATGTCTTTCATGTTGGAGCTTTCTTTGAGTCTACAAGTACCTAAGAGGCTAGTAATCAATATGGATAATGGTCACCTTAATAAATTATTCTTCCATTTCTTTATTGGATGACCAAGCCATGGATTTCCTTATCATATGTAGGCAAATTCAATATTGATCCATGGAATAGGTTTGAATGATAATAGACTAACCTCTCCCCTTGTATTAATATTGCACCCATATCATACCCACTAGCATATGTTTTTAGTTTGAATGGATTTGGCAAGTTAGGTAACGTTAGGACTAGGGCTCGACCAATATTTTGTTTCAATTCTTAAATTCCTTATTGTTGATTCTTACACCACTTGTTAATTACATGAAGTGATGCTACCACATCTAAAAATGATGCTATGAACTTTCTTAGATATTTGGAATGCCTATAAAATTTCTAACTTCTATGGCATTAGTAGGAGTGGACCATTTAAGGCTGGTATCTATATTTGTAGGATAAATCTTCAATTGAACTCCACCAATATTCACATGCCCCAAATACACTAGGGGTTGCCTAGAAGACTCATAGTTCTTTATTTTTGTTAGTAGTTGGTGTTTCCTTAGTGTCTCCAACTCCTCCTTCAACTGTACAACATGCTCCTCCCAAGTAGAATGAAAGATCAAAATGTTGTCCAAGTATACTATAACAAATCAATCTATGAATGGGTGCAACAGATCATTCATTAAACACATCAAAGTAGTTGGTGCATTAATCAAACCAAAAATCATTACTAACTACGCATATAAACCTTTCTTTGTCTTGAAGGCGATCTTCCAAGTGTCTTCTTTCTTGATTTAGACTTGCAGATGATACCTATATTTAAAATCTAGATTGGTAAAGTAGCATGCATGTTGTAGTTGATATAACGAGTCATTGGTCATGGGAAAAGGGTATTTCTTATTGAAATTTATCGATGGCCCCTTCACTTGAAAGGAATGTACAAGAACTAGGCATAGGTGAAGAGAAACAAAGTTAACTCAATGGTGGGTCAATAAGTGTGTTCAGGGATTGTTCGCCCTTTTGTTTTTGGAAGAAGCACAACGTGGAAGATTGAGGACAAAAAAACACTTGGACAATTCATAGTTGCACCATGTGGAGCCAAAGAAAGGGAAAAGTTAAAAGTGGAGAAGAATCAAAAGATCAAAGGAATCCCATATTTTGTGGCCCAGTTCGACTAACAATTATTTTGTGATGGAATGTATTTATGAAGCTGAGTAAGTTAGTCAAGGTAGGGTTTTGATATAATCAAAGTTAACAACTATACTAAAATGTATAATTAGCCTCTATAGCCTACGACTAGAGTTTGATTAAGGATATTGCAGATTGTATTTGTGCTTTTTTTGTCTTTAAATTTGTAATGTGATGTTGTTTTGGTTGGTAATTTTGTAGTTGGTTGTGGACAAGGTGTTGTATTGGATATTTATTCTAGATCAAAGTTATAGAAGACCCTCTATTATTCAGATTGTCATTATTATGTTTTATATGAATGATTCTCATGCAAGTATTTTATTTATTTTCTGTCATGGTGAATTTGTTTAACATAATGACTTTTAATGTGTTACGGATATAAAAATTCATGGAACATTAGAGTATACTTTTTTAATGCTTGAAAGTTGAATACAATAATGTAATATTTACCGTAAAACACAACTCCCTTCCTTCAATCTTCGCATGTACTTCAAGTGAGACTTCCCCTAATTGGGAATGAAAATGTTAGCACTAGACTACATTAGATCTCTGTTGGGCAACTAAGTGGACCTTGGTCTACCAAATAGAGCCAATAAATGGTTCCATTGTTGGAAGTTATCATGAGGGAGGAACCTTTGCAGGATGAGACAAAGGTTTTCAAAATCTCAATTAGAATATTGGTTTGAAAACGGGTTTGAGAGTTTTATTAGACAGGAAGCTAAGTTGCGTAGATAGGGATTTAAATATTGCAAGAATATATTATCATATGGAAATGTTAGTAGATATGAGTATGAGATATTTTCAATGGATTTCCTAATGAGTCTCTATCCATGGTTGCAATGACTTAAAGAGAAACCAGAATACACCTAGAAGGAAAAGAAGATTGTGGAATCGAACATTCAAAAATTAGTTGTGTTTCAGTGAATAGATCATCCTATAACTTGTTCAATTTATTTATAGGTGAAGACAACAGTGGAAGGGTTAGTAGTAGAGTTTTTTGTAAATGTGTACCAATCCTATTCAAGGCCAAAATAAAGTTTAAGAAATGTGCACATGGGAGATTGGTGAAGGAAATCCCAACTTGGATCAAAATGCTACTCATTGAGGAAGGTATTATACCTTTCAAGTCCATTATCTTGGTAGTGTAGAAAGCTCACACCATGGGGTTGGTTAGAGTGATGTTGATAATGTTGAGAACTTAGAAGAACCAGTACCATGGGGGGAGTGAAAACTAGTGAAAGGGTTGAGAAAGTTCTAAGGAGGGAAAAGATCATAGAGTAGTGGTGAATAAATCAAATGCAAGAAGTTAAAAAGAGGAGTGAGCAATTATAGTGGGATATCAACAATGAAGGAAGCAATGAGGGAAGGTTGTGGGAGTTAAAAAAACTAAGGAAGCATGGAGAACTAGTTAGACAATGATTGAAGGATTGAGGACTAATGTTGAAAGGAAGTCCAACAAGAGGTTATAGCAGTGAAATTATATCGATGAATTAGGAGGACACACATGGATAGGATTGCAAATGGATGTTGAAGCCCAAGATGATAGGGCGGTGTTGACCTGTTCATTTTTGGATAAGCACATAGAGTAGTAATAAGGAATATAGTGCAACACATGGACAACCTCAACTGCACTACATGGAGTCAGAATTAGTTACGTAGAAGATGGAAGAGATCCCTATTTTGTAGCCTAAACTTACCAATGCTTGTAATATGTAATGGAATGCATTTATGAATCTAACTAGGTTAATTAGGGTTTTTACAAGGTCAAGAATAGCCATCATACATTGTATATGTAGTCCTTTAGGGCTATGAGTAGAGATTAATGATGAAAAAATGATTCAAGTAAGTGATCAAGTGGTTTGTTTTTCTTGGGTTATTGTGGAGGATTGTTTTGTCATTATGGAACCATGTTTTGTATTGTTATATTTTTATCATGGGCCACCCATGTTCTTGTTATGTGTGTGAGCATGTATTGGATATGGATGTTGTTATGGAGAAATGGAAGCCCCTCTTACTTTCAAATTGTGTCTTGTATACTTTACATGGATGTTTGGTATGTTAATAGCTCTATTTTCTTTCTGTTAGATTATATCTATGTCAAGTTATGAATATGATTATGATATGAGTATTACATAGTTGTGTTATAGTATAGATTTTGTTATGAATGGATTCCATGCTTGAATGGTTCATCACCCATCTTGTAACTTACCTCCCTATCCTTAGTATTGACACGTACTTTGGGTGAGACCTTCCCCTCACGTGGATTGAAAATGTCATCAATATACTACACCAAACCTTTCTTACCACCTAAGAAGACCCTAGCCTCCAAAAAAAGCCAACAAATGGTTATGTTGTCGAGACTACAGTATAAGGGATAGACCTTGTAGGATGAGACGAAGATTTGTATATTTGCAAAGCAAAGATTTGTTTGAAATAGTTTTAATGGTTTCATCATGCCAGAAGCATATTTGCATGGATGGAACTTTGAAAAGTGTAGAGAAATAGTTTTTATATGGTGATGCTAGTAAGGATGAGTATGGAATATTTTGGGTTGAGTTTCTAATAATCCTTTTCAAATAGTTGAAGTAGCTTGAAGAAGCACCAGAACACACCCAGGGGGAGAGGAAGGTGTTAGAATGGAATATCCATAATTTAGTTGCAATGCAATGGTTAGACCATCAAATAATTCATGAATTGATTTCTCGGTAGAATGTATATTGTGGAGTTTGATGCAGAATCCTATTAGTCATTTTCAATGGTAGAGGAAGATTTCAAGAGGGGAGAAAGTGAGAGGTTGATAAAGGAAATCCTAACTTGGATCAAGATGTTGTTGGATGAAGAAGGTATCTTTCCCTTTGAACTTGTGAGCATGGTCAAATAAACACCCCACATTATGGGGGGTGCCTAGAATGGTGTTGGTAATGCTAAGGGTATAGAAGAATATATACCATGAGGGGAGAAAAAATTGGTGAAAGGGATAAACAAGCTTCAAGGAGACCATATTTTACATCTTGGTGGTGGATTCACCAAATGTGCAAAATGAAGGAAAGGAATCAACAATTTCAGGAGATTAGTGCTAAAGGAAGCAACAAATGAAGTTTGTAGGAGTTGCAAAAATTGAAGAAGCCTTGATCGACCAATGGTGGAAAGAAAAAGGTACAATGCTAGAAGGAAGTCTAGCAAGAGGAAATAATGGTGAAGGAACATTGACAAGATCTAAAAGATAGACTTGAAGAGGGTTATAGATGGATGCTAAAGTCTATACTGATGAGGTAGATCTATTGTTAAGAGGAGTTGCATTTGAACCTAATTTTGAAGAACCGGAGAATAGAGGAATGAAACTTTGATTTGTAGTCAAAAGATGCACTAAAGGATTTGTTTTTACTATTTGAAGGAAAGAAACCCCCAAATAAATTTGGAACTTCCTATCATCAACAAAGCCAACCCAACTCCATCCCCACCAAGGCACTTTTCAAGCATTAGGTACATTCTGTGAATTTTGTTGATTCTAGTTTTCTTTCACGTAGTAATCAACCAGTGTTAGGAGGAAGTAGTAGTCAGAATAGTGATAGTAGTGGAAATCAATTAGTAGTCAATAAAGGGGGTGGTAGTGTGTCCCATAATCAAGAGTGGAAATTAATAAAATAACTAGGACCTAGAGGATCCATTATGTTTTGATTTTCTTGTAGTAATATGACGAGAACACAAGGAGGATCTCCATTAAGGTTACCTGAGTTTCTGGCTAAAGGAAAGGAAGATGTAGAAAAATATTGGTTTCTCTGTGAAACGGTATGGAATGCTAAAGGCACTAATACAATGGATAAGATGGTGTATGTAACATCCCCACTATAATCCTCAGTTTAATTAATGCTTTATGTAGTTATAATATGTGGCTACGACCAAGCGATGTAATATACAAATTGTATTTTTGAATGTTAGTCATAAAATGTGATGACAACTGCTAAGGGGACATGGAAAGATATGGGGAATGAATTAATCCACAAGAGAGGGGAGGGTCTAAGAGAATTCCTAAGAGGGGACCAAGGAGAAATTACCCATGTATATTAATTCAACCCATTTTCTTAAATTTGTTATTGGTATATGAACCTTTTAAATTCTGATTGAGTGTTCCCAAAGCCAATCATTGAATACATGTAAGAGGGTGGGTGCGAGAAGTCACATCCTATAGTTATTAGGCACATGGGGGTTGAGTACAATCAGATTGGGGAAGTGTGTGATTCAAGAAAGGCAACCCAAAGGGAGGAAATTTGTATGGGTTGGGACAATAGCTTTAGACAATCAGTTTTTTGTGCATGAGCGGCAAGTAGAGAGGAGGAAAGAGAGCTTGGAGCTGGAATATCCATGGAGGGATAATTTTAGAGCATGTTGGAGCATTTTTTGAGTGTTTTGGAGTTGAATATTGAAGAGTCAATTTGTCAGGCTTGAAGATTGAACTCTTGTTTGAGTTGCACTATAACAACAAGTGTTTGTTGTTGTTTGTTGATGATTTTTCCGAGCAGCAAGTTCCCTTGAGTTCCCAGTTGAGAGATTCATGGTTACATGTGCCAGAGAGACCCTGATAAACAAATGGGATGCCTGAGGGACTGAGATCGATGAAGGGGTACATTCTTTGGGTCGGGAAGTTCAAGAGGAAGAGAATTGGTGGAAAATTGGGATAGGTGTAGGAGAATATCAGTGGGTTGTAGTATTTTTTAGATGTGAATGGACAATAAGAGATTACCCTCTTTTGTGGATTACTAGCCTCAACTCGAGGGTGACTTGTTATTGAAATTTGGAACAACGGGTCTATGGTTGGGTGGAACGTTCGTCCCAAGTAGTTGGTTGCATAACTAATTTGAAAGATAAGTGTTTTATCTCTTTTATGTCTTGTATTTATGAGTTAAATTGTTGTGCATAAACTCTGTGTATTTGAGGAGAATTTATATGTCGATATGTTGGTTTATTAGTTGCATTTCATGTCTAATTTAGCATGATGTAGATGCATATAAATAATAATAACATTCAGTAGTTAAATATGTATGTAAATCGTAGCTAGAAGCTACAGGAAATTGAATTAGCTCAAAAATTTTAATTTAAAGAATATTATGCACCGTAATGTTCCTTAGTTGGGTTGGGGGACGTTACAATATGCTATCAGAGCCTTAGGTTCAAACATTGGGCTTTTATGGTCCGAGAACGAGTGTGAATTGAGTAATTCATTGTTGCAGACTTCAATCTATGCAAATTTGGGGGGAAATGGAGAAGTTAAGGTGAAACCCCAAATTCGTGGGCAAATGTTGAGTTTAATTGCCTTAGAGTAGTCGAAGAGGTGACCTTGGGCATAAATCTACAGGTTGCAGAGTTGAAATCGACCTGGAAGGGTCGAAATTCATATTCAAATGGTCAATGAAGCATTGAATAGTGTTCAGTGAATCGACGATCAAGATCATTTTTTATCTCGAGATTGACAACGAAGATTCTTTGTGATAAAATTAACAATTCATAAGGTTTCGGTCATTTGAAAGGTTGAATAAATCAACAGCCAAGATTAATTTTCAACAGTTGGGGAAATGAATCAGATCGACGGTTTGTATTCATTTTGGTCGTTGGGAGGTTGAAGAAAAATTGATGGCCCAAATCATCTCGAGTGAGAGATTGATGGCCCAGATTCACCTAGGTTTTTGTCAAAATTTTCTAAGTGTTGTAAAATTGTCAAGAGAAATGGTCGACAATTGATGGTTGAGTCGACCGAAGTGGCGAAGAGTTTCTTTCGGCCAAAAGAAATCTCCAATGGTCGATGGTTGATAGTCGGGTGTCACCATAGTTGGATGAGGTTTGGTAAATCAATGACCGAAATCATTTTTCAAAGGGAGATCAACAACCTAGATGGATTGCAGATTGATCTAAAAATTTTCTAAGTGTTGAAATTGGCTAAGGAAAAATGCCAATGGGTCGATGGTCGGGCGTTGGCCGGATTCGATGAGGTGTTTCCAGTCACCAACAGAAATCGTTGATGTTCGATAAGTTGATGGTGGAGCATCAGTCAAATCAGCAAGGTATCTGTTTTTGTCGATGGGATGATGGGTCAATGGTCAGGCATCGACCGATTCAGCGAGGTGTTGGGTCATCCAAGAGAAATAGTCGATGAAGGAAAGACAGTGATGATGTGTCATGCCATGTTAGCATCCAAGTGTCATGCAACGTCAACATCCATGTTTCATTCCATGTAAGTTAAGTTGACACATCAGGATGATGTGTCATGCCACATCAGCTAACAGGGATGGTTGATGGCCAACGGTTGGGTCAGCCAAATGAAGGAAGTCTTTTTGACCGATAGTAGGGATCATTAATGACCGATGGGCCAATGGTTGGGCGCTGACCAAATTAGTGAGGATTTCCATTCACCAATGGAAATCGACAATAGTCGATGGTCAGCTCGATTGGTTTAGCATTGTGTTGTGAATCAGTTGTCAAGGGAATGGGTCGATGGTCGATGGTCGGGTCGGCGGGTTTGGAAAAATGTTGTGCAGGCCCAAAGGAGAACATTGATCATCGATGGCCAATGGAGCTCATATTTCTCCTAATTTGGGATCAATGGATCATATTTAAAGGAATGTTATAAAAGTAAAACAGTGAGTTTTATATGAAATTTTCTGATTTTTTCGTATTTTCGAAGGTGGTTAACTTGCAGGGTAATTTCCAGGCCCTAAATGATATTTTTTTGTTGGTTGTGGAGCCTGATTATCTTCCTGATTCAGAGGTCCTTGCTTTCAGTCGTGTTTATACCCCATGAAGTATTTACACCCCAGAAGTATGTACACTCTTCCACGCGGGGGAGTGCAGAGAGGGGGTACCCCCTCTGCCGGGTCCGGGGGACCTATCCCCCCGGCTGGGGGGTCTGGGGGCAAGTGGGCCCCCAGCGGGGGTTTGGGGGCAGCGTCCCTCGATGGGGGTTCGAGGGCAAAGCCCCCGAAGCAAAAATTGCCTTGTAAAAGTATATTATAATCTAATTGTAAATCTGGACCGTTCATTATAAGGTCGCGGATCTAACGGTAGAGATTATGTTAGGGTTTTTTTCCCTAGAAGGAAACCCTCTTTTATGAGGGAAATGTATTACGGCTATTTATGATGGTGAATATTGTATTCTGAGAGAGGAGACTGTGAGAGAAAGAAGAGGAAGTTACAACGGGTTTTGTTGTAGGTTGTATCCCTTCATTTGCTGGATAATAATAAAGGAAGGACCTGGCAATTTCTCTGGTGGACGTAGCCCACACTGGGTGAACCACGTGAATCTGTGTCTTTCTTGTATTGTGTGTCTTCTGTGTTTTGTTTCTGAATTTGTTTTATTATTGCTCTGCGGTCCTGTTTTTCTAACAACTGGTATCAGAGCGTAAGGTAACTCGCAGGAAAAGAGGGTTCCTGATTCAAGTGG
>ML888610.1:0-13372 GCA_009831015.1 Picea engelmannii | reverse complement strand
AGAATGTTTGGTTACAAATGTGTGAGATCGGACTGCAACATAGTCTCGGCTCCCTCCTTGGATTACAATGATTTACAATCAATCTTCAACAGCCTCTACTAGGCATATTTTACAAAGATTTATACAAGAGGAGACTTATTGAGTATTTCCCTCCAACAACTCTAGTGGTGTCCAATGACCATCAAAACGCCTATATACTGAGGAAGATTACATTGAATGAACATAAACACTTCAGACATGAGGAAATGCTCAAGATCTATACAACTCAGACCATATTAAAGGCATGTCTATCTATTGCCTATACAAAGGCAATGACTCGACTCTTATAGCCTTTCAAAATTTAATTTCATTAATTACATTTTTTTAATTTAAAATGAGGGGTAAATGAGAGGGTTGGTGCCTCTCCCCTTCTTAAATGTGTTGTATAGTTGGCGTGGTGTTGAGGTGGAGTGATGATCCTGCATCATACTCCACTACTGGGAAAATCATGAGCTCCTTCTCATGAGATCCTCTACTCTACTATTGAAATCCCCTTGGATCCCAAACTCTTCCTTGGAGTTGTCCTCCTACTCCTCTTCTTTGTTGTTGTTGTTGTTGCTGCCTTGCTACTCTTGCAGGATTCCTTCTACTCAAATTCTCCTTGCTGGTAGTCTCTTGCGCTGACTTCACCATCAACTTCCTTATTTCCTCAATATCTATGTCCAACTTTTCCACTCGCTAGCTCCTTTCATGCAGATTACCCTTATGCACTTCATCACTTATGGCCTTGACTTTCCACTCAACTACAGACTCCAACTCTGCAGTCTCATCACTGAGCTGTCGTTGCTCAGTTATCTCCTCTGATAGATTGTCTTCTGTCACTTCTTTTGTTGGTACAACTTCGGCCTCATCCAGCTACTCCCCCATCTATTTCCAAATTATCCTGTTGGATGTGTAGACTCTGCATACTTACCCTTCTCTTCATGGCCTCCAATTCCTTGTACAGATCAACACAGTCCATGATGTCTACTTCCTTTGTTGTTGCGGACTCCGGTGCTACAGTCATCTCCTGTTCATATTCCTGGATGAAATCCCTGAGCCATTCTATTGAATGCTCTTCTTCTTCTACTACTGCTAAGGCATATTTCAACGTCTACTCCTTCTCCTCCTTTAGGACAGACATACTTGGTTGTCTTTCTGTTGCTGCACCTGGAATTTGTGCATTGGCCTCTACTGGGCTAATTGGCAGGAATATCTGAATTCCCCCAATGATCAGAATACTCCTCTGATCCCTCTCTTCTTTCAACATTCCTTGCTTATATGAAATCTCATCTGAGTACATGACACGGTCGTCTCCTCTCCTCTCCCTTGCCCACTGGGAAAATCAATATTTCTCCTCTACCCTCCTAGCAGTCTATGAGATCAACTGATATCTCTACATTGCCCACCTAGCAATCTGAATTTTCATCACTTCCCTCCTAGTAGTTCATGAGATCCTCCATTGATCTAAACTCATTTCCCACCTAGAAATATGATAGCTCACTACTGCCCTCTTGGCAATCTACAAGATCTCTGCTTGATCTCCTCTCCTCATCACTGAGGTTTTCTCCAACTTTTGGTTCACATATGTAAATTGTTTTCTCTGTTTCACTCAGGGTTTCAACTTCCCTCAGCCATCTCCTCACTACCTGTTGCTACCTTCTGGCCAACAACTTCTAAATAGGCCACCTAGATTTCTGCTTCATGGGCCACTCATACCTCTAGCGTACCTGTGCTTTCTATTGCATCTTCGACGTTAGCCTCTCCATATCTGCTCTAATCTCACTGAGCTCCCTACCAATTTCTACCTTGATTTTCTGCTGGTGGTCTTCTATTCGACCCCGCTTATGGCCTTCAGTATCCATATCCTCCTTCGACTTTATCCCACATGGTTATCTATTGTTTACTTTGCAACTGAGAGCATCTCCAACTTTTCCTACAGCCCACATGGTTGTCTGCTAACTATTGCACACTTGCAAACATAATCACACATACAACATCAACACTCTGTCTCCCTTCACCTGATGTATACATGCGAACTTTATCTTCTGATACCACTTGATGATACTAGACTATATACTTTGTCTCCTCTTTCACCTGCTATCTACAGGAAAAATCAAGCTATGATACCACTTGATGCAGACCCCCCTTCTCTCCTCGGGGCTGCTCGACCTATCGGTCTAGGATCTTCAAATACTTGAGTTGAATTAGCTCTTCAGGCCTCCAATAGACCCTAAAACAAGTTGCACACAGGTCCCTTGATATCGCCGACAGGTTCAAATTACTCGCAACCCTACTCTCTGGCACTTCTGGCAACACCAAATTACGAGTACTAGCTCCTATGCTAGACTCCTTCTTGAATATGACCACGGGCTATGACTGTGGGACACCTCTCTTCGTGACTTTGTGCTTCAGAGATTTTGCAAGCATCTGACTCCTTCTCCCCAATCTCTGAATCGGCAAAATCTCCTGGATTGGATCTACGATGCACGCTCCTTCGACAACCAATGGTTGTGATCGGCATTGAACTTCGGCATTTAGTGCTATCGAATGCAGATGAAGCCTTTTCTCTTTGAATTACATTCCATATGAAGTTGTGGATTGAGCGCCATGTGCTCCTCTTGATCTACGGTTGAGATTATCCTTTGTTCCTACTTTGGGGGACTTGCAGGCAACGGTCCTTGCTCTATTCCTCCTGGAGTATCAATTCTCCAAAGTACCTTTCTTCCGAATAGATGGATATTTGCCACATGTTCTTCTGGATCCAACAGTCTAGATCTACTTTTTCCTTCATGACTTCACGAAGTTTGCACTTTTTCTCCATGCAAATTATCTGAAGCTCTTTCCCACGAAGTCTTAGATATGCTGCCATGTATCCTCCTTGATACCAACAACTTAGATTCACTTCAAAGCTACAGGACTTTGGCAATCCCGCACTTACAACACCTTCAAACCTCCAAACACTCGGAGTGTCGATGGACTCCAAGGCTAACCTCCTTGCAACTCTTCCCAGATCTAACGGTCTAGAATGATCTTGATTCCTCCTAAACAGATCTTGCACATTAACTTAGGGAATATTAAAGGGCTCCTCCCTATTGAATAATTCTCGCTGCTATCTCTTCTGATCTTTTTCTCCATTGAAATTCTAAACTTCTCAGAATGCATTTTCGACACTTAGTCGAATTTTGACTCTGTGCACACCTTGCAACAAGTCTTCTTCCACAACTCAACTTATTTTTGGAAAACTGTGCACTCCTTGCAATAGTTCTTTACACGACTAAATTGTTCCTTCTGAACAACATAGTGTTGAGTGTGTTTCTGTCTACGCACACCTTGCAAGGTCCTCTGCTCTCTTTGCAAACAAAGCTTCGAGTTATTCCTCCCGAGCTTCTGAGTCAAAAGAATTTGTCGACACACACCTTGCATACAAAGCTTCATGTTATCTCTTCTGAGCTTCTGAGTCGAACTAAAATATGTCAACGCACTCGTTGTGGACACTATGCACTTCTTTGCAAATAAAAATTCACGTTATCTCTTATGAGCTTTTAACTCACTCAAGCTTCAAAGGTTCAATCCTTTTGTTCTATTCAACAACCCTTGGTTGTCTATGCTCTTCCTCCCGAGATTTGTGAATTACAAAATATCTTATTCACTCCTTGCACTCTGTCTTTCTTGGGATTTCTTCAACACTTTCCAAGTGATGTCCCAGTGCACTCCTTGCACAGGTATTCTGCGCACTCTTGCACTACTTCTCCTCCGAGTTTTTATCTCCCGATGTGCCCTCTTGGCAACCTTTTCAAAGAACTCAAAATAGAGTACTTGCACACTCCTTGCGCTTGCTTGAAACCTTTCAGACCTTCTCAGCACTTGTCTAAGTACTTACCTGGCACACACTTTGCACAAGTCTTTTCTTGAGTCCTGGATTCTTCAGGCTCACTGATGCACCTCTTGCATCCACTCAACACACACTTACGGAGCTCTACCTCAAAGTATTCAACAACTCTNCAGCACTTGTCTAAGTACTTACCTGGCACACACTTTGCACAAGTCTTTTCTTGAGTCCTGGATTCTTCAGGCTCACTGATGCACCTCTTGCATCCACTCAACACACACTTACGGAGCTCTACCTCAAAGTATTCAACAACTCTGGGTCCTTCAACTTCTACCTATCCACCAAAGTTTTCAGTAACTCTATGGGTGTATTCCTCTAACACTTTTCTCTTTGAACTCAAAACAAAGTTCTCTTGTGCACTCCTTGCACCTACTCAATGCCCTCCTGGAAGAGTTCTATAGAGTTCTCAGTAAGTCTGGCTTCTTTGTGCCTTCTCTGCAAAATCTCTCCTCCAGAGTATTCAATAACTATGAGGATCTCCTTGAGTCTATAAATGTTCTGGTGTTCCCTCCTGGAACATTCTCTCTTGAAATCGAAGCAGAATTCAGGTGCACACTCCTTATGTTGGCTCGCAAAGTTTTCAATACCCTTTTGTGCACTCCTCGCACAACCTAAAGAACCCATAATTGTTTAACAAACTCATACATAGGGAATTTCTATCCTTACCCTGCAACTGAGATATATCATACACCTATAGCATACATTCATGAACACAAATGACATTCATAAACAAACATCCACCATACAAGAATTCAGAAACAATGAAATATGTTCTTTTTTATTAATACCAGAATGCTTGGTTACAAATGTGTGAGCTCGGAATACAACAGAGTCTTGTCTCCCTCCTTCGATTACAATGATTTACAATCAACATTCAACAACCTCTACTGGGTATATTTTACAAATATTTATACACGAGGAGACTTGTTGAGTATTTCCCTCCAACTACTCTAGTGGTGTTCAATCATCATCAAAATGCCTATCTACTGAGGCGAATTACATTGAATGAACATAAACACTTCATATCTGAAGCGATGCTCAATATCTATACAACTCATACCATATTAAAGGCCTTTCTATCTACTGCCTGTAGAAAAGAAATCACTTGTCTCATCCAGCCTTTCGAAATTTAATTTCATTAATTACATTTTTTAAATTTAAAATGTGGGAAAAATGAGAGGGTTGGCGCCTATCCCCTTATTAAATGTGTGTGGATGTGTTGAATATTTGGCATGCTACTGAGGTGGATCGATGCTCCTACATCATACTCCACTACTGGGAAAATCATGAGCTCCTCTGCTCTGCTATTGAAATCCCCCTGGATCCCAAACTCTTCTTTGGAGTTGTCCTCCTACTCCTCTTCTTTGTTGTTGTTGTTGTTGTTGCCTTGCTACTCTTGCAGGCTTCCTTCTTCTCAACTTCTCCTTGCTGCCAGTCTCTTGCGTTGACTTCACCATCAACTTCCTTATTTCCTCAATCTCTATATCCATCTTGTCCATTGGCTGGCTCCTTTCATGCAGATTAGCCTTCTGAACTTCATCACTTGTGGCCTTGACTTGCCACTATGCTGCAGACTCCAACTCTGCAATCTCATCACTGAGTTGTCAATGCTCAACTATCTTCTCTGACAGTTTGAATTCTGTCAGTTCTTTTGCTAGTACAACTCCGGCCTCTTCTAGCTGCTCCTCATGCTAGCATGCTCCTCCATCTATTTCCAACTTAGCCTACTGGATGTGCAAACTCTGCATACTTACCCTTCTCTCCAGGGCCTCTAGTTCCTTGTACAGATCAACAAAGTCCATGTTGCCTGCTTCCTTTGTTGTTGCAGACTCCGGTACTGTAGTCATCTCCTGTTCAGATTCCTAGCTGAAATCTTTGAGCCATTCTGCTAAATTCTCTTCTTATTCTACTATTGTTGGGGAAGATTCTTGACGTCTTCCCCTTCTCCTCCTTTAGGACAGTCATAGATGGTTGTCTTTCTGTTGTTGCACCTCAAATTTGTCCACTGGCCTCTACTGGGCTAATTGGCAGGAATATCTGAATTCCCCCAATGATCAGAATACTCCTCTGATCCTCCTCTTCTATCAAAATTCCTTATTGATATGAAATATTAGTTGAGTTCATGAGAATGTCGGACATTCTCCTCTCCTCTCCCTTGCCCACCTGGAAAATTGAGATTTCTCCTCTGCCCTCCTAGCAGTCTATGAGATCAACCGATCTCTCTACATTTCCCACCTGGCAATCTAAATTTCCAGCACTGCCCTCCTGGAAGTTCATGAGATCCTCGATTGATCTCAGCTCATTTCCCACCTGGCAATCTGATATCGTATTGCTTCCTTCTTGACAGTTTATGAGATCTCATCTTGATCTCCTCTCCTCATCACTGAGGTTTTCTCCAGCTTTCGATTCACAGGTGTAAACCATTTTCTCTATGTCACTGAGGGTTTCAACTTCCCTCAGCCACCTCCTCACTACCTGTTGTTGCCTTCTCGCCAACAACTTATGAATAGGCCACCTAGCTTTCTGCTTCATGGGCCACTCGTACCTCCAGCATACCTGTGCTTCCTGGTGCATCTTCAACATTAGCGTCTCCATATCTACTCTGATCTCACTGAGCTCTCTATCAATTTCTACCTTGATTTTCTACTGGTGGTCTTATCTTAGACCCCTCTTATGGCTTTCAGTAGCCATCTCCTCCTTCGAATTTAGCCCACCTAGCTTTTTGTTGTCTACTTTGTAACTGAGAGCATCTCCAACTTCTCCTACAACCCACTTGGTTGTCTGTTGACTGTTGCACACTTGCAAAGAGAATCACACATAAAGCATCAACACTCTATCTCCCTTCACCTGTAGTCTACATGCAAACTTTATCTTCTGATACCACTTGACGGTACCAGACTATCTCCTTTGTCTCCTCTTTCACCTGTTGTCTACAAGAAAAATCAAGCTCTGATACCACTTGGTGGAGACCCCCCTTCTCTCCTCGGGGCTACTCGACCTACCGTGACCCATCTCCCTTCGTGACTTTAGAGCTTTTGCAAGCAACTGAATCCTTCTCCCCTATATCGGAATCGACAAAATCTCCTAGACTGGATCTATGGTCCACGCTCCTCTGATAGCCAACGACTGTGATCTGCTTCAGACTTCGACTTTTGGTGCTATCAAATGCAGCTGAATCCTTTTCTCTCCGAATTACTTTCCATACAAAGTTGTGGATCGAGTGCCACATGCTCCTCTCGATCTACGGTCGAGATTATCCTTTGTTCTTGCTTTGGGCTAGTTGCAGTCAACGACCCTTGCTCTATTCCTCCCGAAGTATCAATTCTCTGAAGTACCTTTATTCCAAACACACAGATCACTGCTACGTGTTCTTCTAGATCCAATGGTCTAGATCTACTTCATCCTTCACGACTTCACAAATTTTTCACTTTTTCTCCACTCAGATTCTTCGAATCTCTTTCCCACGAACTCTCGAATATGATGCCACGTATCCTCCCTAATACCGACGGTGTAGATTCACTTCGCAACTACAGGACTTTGGCAATCATGCACTTAGAACACCTTCAAACCTCTGAACACTCGAAGCGCCAAATGACTCCAAGGCTAACCTCCTTGCAACTCTTCACAGATCTAATGGTCTGTAATGATCTCGATTCCCCTGAACGGATATTTGACGTTAACTTGGGGAATCTTAAAGGGCTCCTCCTTATTGAAGAATTCCCACTGCTATCTCTTCTGAGCTTATTCTCCCTCAAAATTCTAAACTTCTCAGAATGCCTTTTCGACACTTAGTCGAATTTTGACTCTGTGCACACCTTGCAACAGGTCTTCTTCCACGACTCAACTTCTTTTTGGACAACTGTGCACTCCTTGCAACAATTCTTTACGCGACTCGATTGTTCCTTCTGAACAATATAGCATTGAGTGTGTTTCTTCCTACGCACACCTTGCGAGGTCCTCTGCTCTCTTTGCAAACAAAGCTTCGAGTTATTCCTTCTGAGCTTCTGAGTCAAAAGACTCTGTCGATGCACACCTCGAGAACAATATGTACACCTTGCATACAAAGCTCCACGTTATCTCTTTTGAGCTTCTGAATCAAACTAGAATCTATCAATGCACTCCTTGCGGACAATATGCACTTCTTTGCAAATAAAAATTCATGTTATCTCTTCTGAGCTTTTAACTCACTCAAGCTTCAAACGTTCAGTCCCTTTGTTCTATTCAGCAACCCTTGGTTTTCTATGCTCTTCCTCCTGACCTTTGGCGACTTACACAATCTCCTATTCACTCCCTAGGCTTTGCCTTTCTTTGGATTTCTTAAACACTTTCCAAGTGTTGGCCTGGTGCACGCCTTGCATGAGTCTTCTAGGCACTCTTGCACTACTTGTCCTCCGAGTTTTTATCTCTTGGTGTTCCCTCTTGGCAACCTTTTCACAGAACTCAAAATAGAGTCCTTGCTCTTGCCTGGAACCTTTCAGACCTCCTCAACACTTGTCTAAGTACTTACCCACCTCACACTTTGCACAGGTCTTTCCTTGACTCATGAATTCTTCAGGCTCACTAATGCACCTCTTGCATCTGCTCAACGCGCACTTGCCGAGCTCTACCTCAGAGTATTCAACACTTTAGGTCCTTCAACTTCTACTTATCCACCATAGTGTTCAATAACTCTGTGGGTGTCTTTCTCTGACACTTTTCTCTTGGAACTCAAAATAGAGTTCTCTTGTGCACTCCTTGCACCTACTCAATGCCCTCTTGGCAAAGTTCTAAAGAGTTCTCAGTAACTCTGGCTTCTTTGTGCCTCCTCTGCACAATCTCTCCTCCAGAGTATTCAGTAACTCTGAGGATCTCCTTGAGTCTGTAAATGTTCTAGTGTTCCCTCCTGGAACGTTCTCTCCTAAACTCGAAGCAGAATTTAGGTACGCACTCCTTGTGTTGGCTCATAGAGTTTTCAATACCCTGTTGTGCACACCTTACACAACCTAAAGAACCTAGAACAATTTAACATACTCACAGATAGATAATTTCTATCCTTACCTTCCAACTGAGATCTATCATACACCTATAGCATACATTCATATGAACACAAATGACATTCATAAACAAACATCCACCACACAGGAATACAGAAACAGTGAAATCTGTTCTTTTGTATTAATACCAGAATGCTTGGTTACAAATATGTGAGCTTAGACTGCAATAGAGTCTCATCTCCCTCCTTGGCTTACAATTATTTACAATCAACCTTCAACAACCTCTGCTAATCATATTTTACAAATATTTATACAAGAGGAGACTCATTGAGTCTTCCCTCCAACTACTCTAGTGGTGTCCAATCACCATCAAAACGCCTATCTACTGAGGCAGATTACATTGAATGAACATAAACACTTCAATTCTGAGGTGATGCTCAAGATCTGTCCAACTCAGACCATATTAAAGGCCTTTTTATCTAATGCATGTACAAAGGCAATGACATGGCTTTTCCAGCCTTTCGACATTTGATTTCGTTAGTTACATTTTTAAAATTTAAAATTAGGACAAAATGAGAGGGTTGGTGCCTCTCCCCTTCTTAAATGCGCGTGGATGTGCTGAATAGCTGGCGCGCTGCTGAGGTGGAGCGATGCTCCTACATCACCTTCTATGGGCTCGTAAAACTTCACATGGAAGGATTCTTGTTGTGTCATACTTAATCGCATCACATTTCTCATGAAGAGAAGACCCTTGCTTTTGAAAAAATATATGCATCAAATAACCAAGATGAATTAGATAGAGCTAAAAGATTTAGCTGAAGAAGTAACTAAGTTGTCATATCATAAATCAAAGCTAACATGTGGGTTACCAAAAAAGGGTTTTAAATGTTAAATGGTATAGTGGTTAAGGTCCATAGGGCCTAAGCGTTAGGTAAAAAGACAACAGAATTGTCAAGGAGAGGTCTAAGTGGTCACCATTTAACTTTTTTAAGATGAATTGGAAGCCTAAATTGGCATCCCACTCTATTCACATGGAATAAATGAGGAGACCAAATAAAATTGGGATTTCCCTCTTCCTTGAGACATAGAATAAATAAACCACCATCCTTACACCTGCCAAAAATATTACAATATTCTATTTAAGCTAGGTTTAGGAATGTGTAAAAATAACAAGGAAAAGATAGCAACAAGACATGAACTGATGTGTCTAGAACTTAAAATCAGAAGGGTCAATACTATAAATGGTTATGGAGACTCCCATTTGATCACTTGTTGGCTCGTGAGAAAGAATCAGGCAAAACAAATTTCAATTCTCTCTTGGGTAAAAAAACATCCAAAATGACAATACATTTTGAGGATATATCATTCCAACACATCTATAGAGAGTACAATAGGGATGTTGAACCAGTGGTCAAAGAGGCAACATGAGTACAATAGGGATGTTGAAACAATGGTCAAAGAGGCAACATATTTTCCCTAGGGGCTCTTGGCTCTTGGAATTCTCGAAATGGAAGTAACGGGTCAATGGACCGTTGTCATCCTTGAATATTGAGTAATTCCTACTTCCTGGAAATGAGACTTGCCTGTTTTTTGTATGCCTTTGTATATACATCCCTTGTGGGGTTATATATATTTATGAGCTATCTAGGCAAACTAGATTGAAATTTCATGGAAGCAATCACATATGAATACTATACGTTCAATGAGAATTTTGGTTTATGATATTCGTAGTAATGACAATGTAACTTTCTATTTGTTGATAGTTTCTATTGTGTGTGTGTGTGTAAGCATCAATTTATAAGGATAAAAACATAAAAGACAACACCACTACAAGGAGAAAATAATAGGTAGGTTGTTGTCTAACACGTAAAATTTATGGTTTGAACAATTTTGCTCTATGTCGATCTTGGTGATTTCTTTTCCAAAACCACTTGTAAAAAATGTTCAAATTAAATGTTAAATTTCAACACTAATGTCGAGTATCATATATTCATCATTTGATTAAGGGAAGCCACAACATTGAAATTCCATTATTATTAACGAATTTTTTTTTTTGAAATTGGAAACAGTGGCAACCTAAAATCTCTGTGTTGCCCAATAATCGCAAACTACCTCATGTTTTTTCCCAAACACTGTTTGGGTCTTTTTAGTGGTTGGTGCATCAATGATGCATGTGATCCACTACACATATTTGTTTTCCCATATTTAGTAATTAAAGTACATAAATTAAGACATATTTATGTGGGATTTGGGTTTTGTCACCGAGTCATATTTTTTGTAAACCTCTTGAAAGAACAATGCTTTAGTTAGCTAAAGTATGTGGTAGGATGCTCATGCCCTAAATAATAACGCTTTGGTTAGATAAAGTATCTGCTAGCATGCTCCCATCTTTAAAAAACATCTGCTTCCACCCTGAAAAACCATGTCACCTTACTCCAACCTTTTGATAGGAGTGAGTTAATAAATGGACAAACTTAACTTTTTTGGTGCGTTCATTTTCTTCAACAAAACAAAATCCTAGCTTCAATCATTCTTTTTTGAAATTTCAACAATCTGAAATTGTTTTAAAATGATCCAAAACATTTAAAAACAAAATTTCCATCAATAATTTTTTTTTTTATATAACTACAATAAAATTCCTATCAAATTTGAAAAAATTTGAACCGAAATAGTGAATTCCTGTCATACTAACCTTCCAAAGTTTTTCCATGATAAGTTGAATCTTAATCTCAAAGTCTTTCAAAACAACAATAATCTCCACTTCGCTGTGGGGTATTCCCGAGTGCCTAATCACATCGTTATCATACCCACCTCTTGGGCCGCTTAAAACCGTCAGAAGATGCCAAAAAACATAAAAAGGAGACAAGAGATATATGGAGCTTGTCACAATTCGAATCATCCAGACAAGAGATATATATTGTTGTGGAAAAAATGCCAACTTTGACATGGGCTTTGTTGGTTTATGTAAAATGCCAACTGGTCATTGACTTTGACAAAATGACAAGAATGTTGTACATATTTTAGATTCGATATATAATTAAAGTTTTATGACAATAACTTTGTACTCATTTCATATCTATTTTAATTATATATTGTTTTAAAGGTGTGGTCAATTATATATTGTTTTAAAGGTGTGGTCTAGATTGGGTATGATTTTATGGTGATTTTGATTACATAGATATTCACTAAATAATATTAAAAATACATAATCAATTGACTAATTAAATAATAAAGATGTTTTTAAGTTTAGGATTTTTGTGGTTAGTGTAATTGTCTATCCATTTTTGAATTAATAATATTAAAAATACATAATCAATTGACTAATTAAATAATAAAGATGTTTCTAAGTTTTGGATTTTTGTGGTTAGTGTAATTGTCTATCCATTTTTGAATTAATATATGAAAAAATTATTATATCCATTATCAAATTTAATATATATTTATTATGCTGGAGGAATCGAGCCAGTCCATTATCAAATATTTATTATGCTGGAGGAATCGAGCCAGTCCATTATCAAAAATCCAGGACTACATTAATGGAGAGAAGAATGATTTACAGAGTTTGGTTACAGAGAAATACAGATTCTTCTTGTGCCCTAATGTTGGCGGCAAGGGTTTACAATGCACATCCTCTGTCCCTAAACAATTTGTACATAAACCCTATCCCTAACAAAATCCGCAGATCGTGTTTCTCCCTACATTACAAAAGGAATCTTTATCCCTAACAAATGCTTAATTCGATGAATATGTAATTAATGATATACGGTGAAGTGGAATCGTGCATATTTTCAGTGTTGAAAGTGAATCTTTTCGATGAATATGTAATTATTGATATACGATGAAGTGGATTCTTGTATATTTTCAGTGTTGAAAGTGAATCTTTGTCCACTTTTAAGATTCTAAATTTGGTAGAGACGTAGTCTAAACGTTCTACATTTAGACTAAATTTAAGTCTTTCAAATAGTTTACAAGAGTGTTGTCTTATAATATAATAAAATGAGAATATTGTCTTATAATATAAAATGAGAAGGATAACCATTTGTATACATCTATTTAATAATTCATAACAAACATTTGATTTTATTAATATGTGATTATTTTAGTTTATGAGAATCATTTTTTTTTAGTATCGGTCAAACTTGTTTCTATTTTTTTAATATTTTTGGAAGTATGGGAATGAGTATGAAAGGTCTCCAATTGGTTAGGAATTATTTTGGAAATTTGGAAGCTTTAAAGTCAAGGAAATGGGAACTTAGGAACGTTTTAAATGTAGTTTTCACTATAGGGAGTTTGTAGAAGCTTCCCATTTAAGACAAAGCTCCCAAGCTTGTGGGCCCCAAATTGATCATGCTTAACATGTTTTCTCATTGTTACGGGATCAATCTCACTATACACCCTCTTAAAAAACCATAAAATGATTTTTAAAACCCTATTTTCTACATATAAAATGGTCAAGTCAGATCATAACAATCTCAAATATCTATTGGAA
>WSFP011507086.1:0-13372 GCA_009831015.1 Picea engelmannii | reverse complement strand
TTGGCTCTACAAGTTGACCTTCTCCTCTTGTGAGTTTCAACCTTGTGAGATGCATCAGAAAACAAAACACTTGCAAATAATCAAGCCTTCAAAAACCTAAGCTCTGATACCAACTTGATCTGAAAATGATAAAGAGGCTTGTAATCTTGAAAAATATTTGCAAGTTTTAATTCAAGTGTTCTTATGCAAATGGATCAATTTTGCAAACAAATTTTTTTATATAAATTACACATTCAAGATGCATATAATCAGTAGCAAATAACAGTGAACAGAAAACACATAACACAACAAATGATAAAGGAGTTCACCCCTCTCTTGGGCTACATCTCCTGGTCCAGCTTCCAATGGATCTTTTGTATTATTTGCTCAAAGTGATAAAATATGTGCTTTAAAATGCTTGAAATGCCAAATAGATGGCTCCAATGGCTTCAGAATGTCCAAAAACCCCTAGCTGGGCTTTTTCGACACCTGATTTGGCCAAAAATTGAAGAAGATAGGCTTCCTGGAAGTTCCCCTTCAAACTTGTTGTCTCTGGATTGCCAAAATGCATCTCTGCATCCTCAACCTAGCCTCTACGCTTATATTTGTGTTAAAACCTAGCACCGGGTGCAATCGCAAAACTGTGCAAATTGTACGACGGTTAGGGAACACCTAGCTCCTAACTGCCAAACCACTGGACACATGGGTCATATGACCGCACGCGCACACAAAAGGGGCCAAGGCTTAAAACAATGGTAATGCGCCAAGTGTCAAGCGTACGGGCTCCAAAAACGCGCGTGGGTAGGTGGTTATATGGTGGTTTATGTGACCGGGGGCCAGGGCTTAGCCCCGGCCCAGACCACGCCCCAATTCAAAACATATACAATTCAAATAATTTAAACCCCATATATATGTTAAGAACCATTGGTGGACGCGTTGGTTGGGCGGCCCTTCCCAAAGCTCTTCCCCTTGCCCGAAGGTCGTGGGGTCGAGTCCTGCTGACTACACAAGTTTTAAACCATTGCCCCGGTGACACGTGGCATCCCTTGCTTGGGCCACGTGTCACCAATCTATTCACCACAAACATGCCACGTGTCGGACGCCAATTCGTCCATACGACTGCTAACCAACACCTGCCATGTGTCGTATGGCCCTACCAACTTATCTTCTGACATGTGTCGTATGACCCTGCCACGTCAGCATCTGTACGGACTGTACAGTTGGCACATTTTTTTTGCCTGTTTGACGATTTGAACAGAATGTGATATCTCTCTCATATGACATTTGTTTGAACCCAAATGAGTTGTTTTGGGTTCGTGACGACAAGGCCTATGCACCCATTCGATTTGAAGCGATTCCGAGCACTTTGAATTTTGAGCAAAATTCGATCCCCTGGATCATTAAGGGAAAGGAAAAGGAGTAAATCGAGTTTGAGGCAAGGGTACTTTCTCACTATCAAGGTTAAAACAATAATTTGTATATGCCCAATCAACTGAAATAACCAACTAAACTTCTACATCCAAGAATACAACTTTCTCCCTTGGCCTTTTCCCAAATGAATCTATAGTCTTGTGTTGATTTTGGGTTGACTCACCTTGTTGATTTTCTTGGGAGTTTTTCTTGAAAAATGGTGGCTTAAAACCCTTCTTCCTTTGATTCTTTTTACCCTTCATCTTGTCATTCCAAGATTTTTGGAAAATTGACCTTCCTCTACTATGTTCATAAAGATATTTTTCTCTCCGTATGCTTCCTCCAAAGTCCTGGGGTTATCATATTGTATCTTGTCATTGTATAAAAAAGGTAACCCACTCATAAACCTTTGGAAATTGACTTTATCATCCTTTATTAAGTGCACATACTTTATCAATTCAAAGAGCCTCTTCTCATATTCATCAATTGTCATGCTTCCCAACTTGAGTTCAAAGAACTCTTTCATCTTCCTTTCATAGTAATGCTCGGACAAATATTTCTCTTGGAAATATCTTTTAAATTGTCTCCAAGAGATATTCTTCTCATCAAGGTGATTTTATTTCTTACCACCACATGACTACCTTAAATTGTAAGTGGTAGTTTTCAATTATAGCTTCTACCCTTGAGGGGTAATCATGTAGCTGGAAATATTTCTTCATTTCCAATAGGCGGGCCTCAACCTCTTCTCCCTTTTTGTGCAAAACTCATACCTCATCCTCATGGTTGTAAGATCCCAAGGCATATTCCATAACTCCAATCCTCATCTAAGAACTAAACTTTTTTTTATGTGCCTCTAATTCTGCAAGAAATGTGCATGTAATAATTATTGTTAGCACACGCACACTATAAAACATTTTATTAATTAGAATACAATTTATTCTTCATATCAATTTACAGAGAACAAAATTCCCTAAGTCAAAATATGATTCCTTAGACAGATTCCTCTATGAAGCATCTCTCCAACATTTTTACTCATGTCTCATTCTAAGTTCTGAGAAAAAAGTTACAACATTCACAAGTTGCAATTTTCCACTCATTTGCTCTGTTTTGACTACTACAAAAATTACTTTATTACTTTCTGAGAAACTTTTAGTGTCAAATTCAAAATTTTGGGTGGATATATGTTTTCTCCTCCTCACGAATTTTCCAGTGACTATTTGTTTTCCCAAATCCGAGCTTCAGGCTTAATGTTATAGTCTGAGGAAGTTTAGACTATTTCTTATTTGATCCCTATATTCTACAGGTGTCTTCCTTCTTTTCCTACACATTTTTGCATATCCATATTCCAAATATGGCTCCATGGATGTCTTCTATGGTTCATAATATTACCATAGACTTCTCCTGTGCCCCAAATGGAATTTTAAGTGAGTTATTCCCTCTAGGAGTAAACTGGCGCCAAAAGTATACCCTTAATTGTTCTAGTTGTAAATTTCTCATACGATCTCTATTTTACATTTAGGATAGATCATTGGAAATATTTCTCCAAGTTCTATTATTTAAGCTGCAAAAAATATATGTGGTGCCTATGGCACTTACATTTTCAAAAAAATGAACTCCTAAAAATGTTGTTTAGGGCCTAAAAATGCCCCTACAAGTTGAAGACCTTCAAAATACAAAAAAAAAAAAAATCATAGAAATTTTTTTGTTCTACTATTATAAAATTCTTTTAATCTGCACCAACGATCTCAAAATCGAGATAAATATCAACCATTGATCCACTAAACCTTCCCCAAACCCATGGATCAATATCCATCATTGATTGTCGACTCAAATCAATTCATATCGTCCAATCTCCAACATTCGAACTCCATTGGCGATCGACAATTCCGTTTGGAAATGTATGACTTGGTCACAGATTTCATCGAGCCCCAATCATTTTCCATCGGCCATTTCTTTTAGCAAACAAAAATTTTCCCATAAATATCGTTGAACCCCGATCATTGGCGATCGACCATCGACGAATTTCCTTAGCAACCTACTTGTTCACAAATTTCGTCGAACCTCGATCATTGATGATCGACCATTGTTCATGTCTTTGCTAATGTGGCAACTATGATGACATGGCATGACACATAGATGTTGGTGTGGCATGGCATGTGCATATGACATGGCACTCTATATGATGTGGCATGACATGTGGACATTGACATGGCACGACATGTGGATGTTGACATGGAAAGACACATCCTCATCGACTTTCATTTATCATCTATTGACAACTTCTCTAGGATGAACTAAAAAACTCACTAAATTTGTCGACCCCCGATCATCGGCCATCGGTGATCGGTGATTTTCTTTGGACACATGAAATATTTTGTCAAATTATATCAAACCTCGATCATCATCCATTGACAATCGACGATCTCCTTTAGACACACACAAATGTGTCTATCTGACCATCATCCATCGACAATTTTTGTTATCGAACTCCAACACTTATAAATTTTTGATTGATTCCGAGATGAATCTGGTTTGTTGATCTCCCATGTAAAAATTACCTTGATCGTTTATTTTTCAAACTTTCCCAACTCTACTGATGAATCTTGACCATTGATTTGATTCATTTTCCCAACCGTCGAAAATGAATCTTGACCTTCGATTTTTTAGACTTGTCAAACTCCAAAAATTTTACAAGTTTTTAATTCAGTCAAGGATGAATCTAGGTCGTTGATATCAAAATTAACCACGATCTTGGTTGTCGATTCACCAAACTTCACCCAACTCTACAGTGGCCATTAAAACATGAAAATTGACCTTCCAAGTCGAATTTTAACTCTGTAACTCTGCAAATTGATGCCATTGATCAGAGATTCTAAGGAAATTTTAAACTAAATGGTTTATAAATTTGGGGATTTCGCTCTGGAATTCATCCTTTTTCCAAAATATGTCATAGAACAAATCCACAACAATGAATTTTTACCAAATTTGTGTTGGTTCTTGCCCCATATAGGTCCATTGTTGAACTAGAAGCTCTGATACCAATTTGTAACATTCCCCAGCCCAGTTGAGGTCCATTACCTGCCAAAATACTCATAAAATTAAAATTTTCTACTAACTAATTTTTTGTTGCTTACCGGCTATGAGCTTCACACAGATTTAACTATTTTTTGATACCATTAATTAAAATCATCTACAACATGCTTAAAATGACTTGAATGCAATTTCAATAACTCAAAACAACAACATATAAATCATTCTCAAATGCAGATTTAATACACAGTAATTAAACTCATAATGCAACACAAAAACAAGATAAGCACTTGTCTTTTAAAAACGGTTGTGCAACCAACTAGTTGGGATGGACGTTCTACCCAACCATAGATTTTTTGTTCCAAATATAAACAGCAAGTCACACCTGATTTGGGATAGAAATCCATAAAATAGGGTGGTATCTCACTATCCATTCACAACTCAAAAAATCCCACAACCCATTGGCATTCTCCTACAACTATCCTGATTTTATTCCAACTCTCTTCCTCTTGACCTACTCAACCCAAAGAATGCACCCCTTCACTACTCTCATACCATCAGGTACCCCATTCATTTATCGGGGTCTCTCTAGCACATGTGACCAAGAATATTACTATTGGGAAACTCAAGGGAGCTTACTACTAGGAAAACAACAACAATCACTTGTTGTTATAGTGCAACTCACACAGAAGTTCACTCTTAATGTCTGAAAACCTAAATCTTCGATCTTTTTCTCCAGATACGCTCCAAAATTCACCTTCGGTTTTTTCTCTATCTCCAAAACTCTTCTTCTCTGTTCTCTACTTGGTGTTCATGCAAAAACATTGATTGTCCAAAAATTGTTGTAACCACCCATAACAATTCCCTCCCTTTGTCTTACTTGCATGACTTACATTCTTCCCCAAAATGATTGTACTCATCTGCCATGCTCCCAATAACTATGGGATGTGACTTCTCACACCCACTCTCTTACATGCATTCAATGATTGGGTTCTTCGATACTCAAGGGAAAATTAGAAGTTTAATACACAATGATAATAAAATTCAGGAATGTGGGTTAAATTACTAGACATGGGTAACCCCCAAACCCCCTTTGGACCCCTCTTAGACACTCCTAGACATTCCCCTCTCTTGTGGATTAATCATCCCCCATATTTGACCATGTCCCCCAACAGTTGGTATCACATATTATTATTAAAATTCATAAATAAAATTTGCATATACATCGCTTGGCCATAGCCATACATTATATCTACAATAAGCATTAATTAAACTGTGGATTAAAGCGAGAATGTTACAAGTGATATCAAAGCAATCTTCTCATTTTTTCTTCTCATTGCATGTTCCCAACAAGGTCCGGGTATGGAGAGTTGGGTATCGATCTCTTTTTAAGAAATGAGAGACACTTCCACTCTAAACCTAGCAGAGGAGAAGAAGAATTTAATCAAGAACGTAAATAACAAAGAAATCACACAGTACACAGAAATTTTACCCTAGAAACCCAAACCGGGAAAACCATCATTCCTTGAGCATTCTCCTCTCTTGTTGTCTTATTCAATTTGAATAAAAGGTTACATGTCTAACCTTGGTCCACACCTACGACACAATCGAAATCATACCCAATTTCCTACACAAGAACAACCCTCTAGCTAATTCATCTTACATATGCATGACCTTCAACCTACATCTAAAGATTACTGTAAAGACATTGATTAATTCATTATCCTTTACAGCCTTACAACACGCCTCTTTATAGGCTTTACAAAGGAAAAACCCTAAAGACTTGGTGCCCAAAAAATGGTCACAGACTCATGCAGATCATTGGCTACAAATCCCGTAATCTTGAGATTTTGTTACAATCGACTCCAAGTCGTATTACTAGTCAACTACCAATCGACCTTCATTCAGTATTCAGTCGGTCACCACACATTTTCCTATCAACCTCATGTTGGTTGACCTCTTCGACCTGTTTTCGATTCCTTTACCATGTCGAACTTTCTCAACCTTCGACTTTGACTTTACCTGGTCAACTCACCTCGACCTCCGACTTGTTGTCGATTCACCTTGACTTCAATCACTAGTCGATTTGCCTCGACTAGAATTTCACTGCAAATAATATAACAACCCAACACATCTCAAGCTAGTTTCACTAGGGGACAACAACTCTCATCAACCCAAGCGGCCTCCCATTGTGGGGTAAAAGAGAGATGACGAAGTAGGATATCCTATCAAGATGTTTCTCAAGGAAGTCCTCTCATGACAAAGGAACGCGATGATGGACAATTTCGCCCAAATCATTTGATGAGCGACAATGTTGGATGAGGCACCTTCAATAAGAATCCATTTCAAAGGTGCGACACCCTTCAAGGTACAATTTAACTTTGATATCCCTTAGTTTGAAGGATAAATAGATGTATATTCCTTAGAGAAATGGTTAAATATGTTAGACGGTTATTAGTTTGTTCAAAAATAAATTGGCATCGAAAAGATCACCTTTGTTCTCCTTAAAGTCATTCCCTATGTCAAATATTGGTGGGAAAATTACTAGGAGAGACATAATGAAGACAAGTCTATAACATTCAAAATAAGACCCACTTGGGAAACCTTTGTTGATGCTCTCAAGGAGGAATTATACTCTGTTGGAAACTACGATGGCTAGTACATGATATGGACGACTATGTTTCAGGAGAGAGACCAGACAGTGCCATAGTACACCAATATCCTCCATAACTTACGCTCAAATATGGGTATCAAAGACTCTTAGTGACCCCTGGTTTTGAAGTATCACAGTGACCTACAAAGGTACATCCAAACAGATATGGATTTCTTAGAGATCTCCTAAATGGGAGCCTATTATCGATATTTTATCAAAATCGAGAAAAACTTGAAATAGCATAATAAGCAAGAGTTCGAGTCTACAAATCCACCACAATATAAGTATAGTAAAGGTGGTCCTAACTCACAAAACAAGGGAGAGAGCAAGGAGATACAACCTTAAGAAAACCAATCCAAGCCACAGGGAAATGAGGGTAATGGGAAGTCAAAGAAGGACATTGGAAAGTGGTGTTAATTCCACAAGAGCCCCTGGCACAACCTTGATGAGTGCCACTCAAAACAATCATTGTTTCTTGAGCTTAAATAAAATAGTCATACGCTAACGCGAACTCTGATTCAGAATAGGATAAGGAAAAGTGGATCACCAATGAAAAACCTAGTGCTACCATTGCAACCAAAAAGATCCAACCAGATGAGTTAGAGGAGCTTAAGGAGGGGGAGTGCATCTTCCACTCATAGATGTGGGTGAAGGAAACCCCACTACATTTCATTATTAACGATAGGATCCAAAATAAATTGATATTAGTTGAGTTCATCAAGAGATTGAAGTTGTCGACAATGCCACACCCCCAACCAAACACCATTGGTTGGTTGAGTTGGGGATGAGACCTTCCTGTCAGCCAATCTTATGGCATCAAGCCCTTCACAGATGAGGTAATCTGTGATATTTCCCCACTCAAAGTCTGTGAAGTTATTTTAGGACAACTTTATATGTGCGTATGTCATGTTGTTTATGAGTCCCAACCCCAAAGTGCCATTGTCACTTTGGGAGGTCATGTCTACAGGGTACCAGAGGTAGTTCTGACTACTACAATTTCATTGATCTAAGAAAAAATACTAAAAAGTTTGTCCTCCTCATGATTTGGTCAAAAGGTGAACCAAAGGTCATTGTGACCACCACAGCTCAACACAGGGTCTCTCTACACAACAAAAGTAGGTGGATAAGGTTGTAGAGGAATATAGAGACATCTTTGCTTCACCTATAGGGGTGCCTCCACATTTTCCAGTCAAACATCCCATTGTCTTGATACCTGGTGCTACCTTACCCAATGGTCCAATATACATACGCTCCCTTTTGGATATTGGGGAAATAAATCTTCAAATTCATGATCTCATCTGAATGAGGCACATTCAACCAAACTCCTCAACTTGTGGGATGATCTAGGTGGATATCGGTGGCCACCCACCTTTTCCAGCTGGCTCAAAACAACTTTCTAGCAATTTTGATAATTTACTATTTTTAGCAGTTTTTTGGGTCCTAAACTTCCAGAGCCATTTTGAGGCCCTAAACGACGTTTTTTGGGGTATGCATTAAATTTTGTGCAACTGTTGTATTCCTTGGATAGATATTTCCAATGGGATATCATACACCTAAAATGGAGATCGTATGCAAAAGTTACAACCCCGAGAAGTTGATGTACTGACTTACCTAAACAGGGCCCACATGACTTTTGGCGCTTCATCTCCTAGGGTTATGTTTTTGGATGTTTAGGAAACTCTTGTTTATTGTAAAAAGGCCTTGAGAGCCTCATTGTAATCATCTTCTTGCAAATGAGCGTAGCCGTCACATCTCTTCTTAGAGATAAGCCGCCACCATTCCAGCAAACTTGTTTCCGTTACATTTTACAGTTTCCAACTTATTTATTTATTGAATAGAAAACTGGTTTTATTGTATCTCTGTTATTTTGTGTTAAGCACCTGTTAATAATCTGTATTCATTTCGTTCTTCTCATAAAATCTGGATCATGGGAGCCCAATTGTGTTGGTACAAAAGAAGAATGGGAAATGGGAACTCTATATTATTTATAGTTCCCTAAACAAAATCACTATCAAGAATCGATACCTAATCCCCAGATAGATGACATTCTTGATCAGCTTAAGATGTGAAGTTCTTTAGTAAGATTGATCTAAAGTCGGGATACCACCATGTTTCAATAGAGTCAACTAATGTATGGAAGACAACTTTCAAATCTAAAGAAGAACATTTTGAGTGGTTTGTCATGCCTTTTGGTTTGATTAATGCTCCAACAAAATTCATGAGGATGATGGATGATATCTTGTGGATATTCACAAACTCTTTTGTGGTCATATATTTGGATGACATCCTCATCTTTGGTCAAATTTGGGGAAAACGTTTGCAACACATTTAGCAGGTCTTAAGCACCCTGCAACAACACAATGTATATGTCATTATGGAGAAATGTTCATTAAGCATACAAAGAATTCAATACTTAAGATACATCATGGATGAACATGGGGTGCATGTGGACCCAGTCAAGATCCAATTCATTCATGACTAACCAGCCCTGACGAATCTAATAGGGCTCTGCATCTTCTTGGGCCTTGCCAACTTTTATTGTAGGTTAATGTTTGGGTTCTCTCATATCACTTGGCCCTTAAGTCAATTGACTAAGAGTGGAGATAAATCCATGTTTTTCTAGTCTGAATCATAGCAAAAAGAATTCCAAGATCTGAAACACCACCTCTACTCCACACCAATCCTCACATTGTCATACCTTGGAACAATCATTTAATATTGAGACAAATGCCTCCGACTATGTTTTCGGTGTCTTCCTCACACAGTATGGACAACTGGTGGCCTATCATAGTGAAATATTATTTGATTTTTCTTGCATATATCCCACCTATGACAAGGAGATGTACTCCATTGTGTAGGCATGTTGACAATGGAAGCACTATATTCTGGGAAAGAAAATGATCATCCACACTAATCACAAGCCTTTGCAACTCATGCAGACATAAGGAAAGTTGTATATTTACCGCCATCAGAAGTGGTCCACATACCTACAACAATTCCACTTGAACATTAAGTACAATAAGGGCAATCCCAACCGTGTTGCAGGTTGCCTCGGTCTACCCCCAGTTGTGGTGATAACCATAGTTCTTAACTCCTGTGGGAATGAGACCTCCAGGTGGCCATGATTATACAACAATGACTCTAACTTCGTTGCTACTTATCAAAGTTCGTTGAGTGCAAGAAAACAAGTCCCAAACTTCCACCTCTAGGATACACTCTTGTGTTGTCTGGGTCATCTTTGTGCTCCTTCAAGCGAGTGAGAAAAGATAATTTGGGAGGCACATTATAGTCATATGGCAGGTCACTTCGGTGTGGAGAATACAATAGAAGTACTTCATAATTATTTCTACTAGCCAAAGATTCGACAAGACATCAGTCAATATATTAATTCATGCATTACCTATGTCATCACTAAATTTTCCATCAAGAAGAAAGGGTTGTACACTCATCTCCCTACCCCAAATAAGCATTGGAAGTTAGACTCCATGGATTACATGTCAAGGTTTCCCTCCACCAAACATGGTCATGATTGTGTCTTTGTGGTTATCGATTGGTTCTCTAAGATAGTCATTTTTGCACCATGTGAAAAGAGTATCACAATTGAGGTCACTACTTAGCTCTTATTTGAACATGCTTGGGTTCATTTTGGGCTACATAGGCCATTATTTCAAATAGGGATAGCAGGTTCCTTAGTGTCTTCTGGTCCTAGTCTTTAGTCTCTGATGGACACCAAATTGACCAAATCAACTGCTTTTCACCCCGAAACAAATGGACAAACAAAAGTGGTCAACAAGATTATTGTGAATATCCTATGCATGTATGACTCCAAGCATCCAAGTACATGGAATGATAGTCTTCCATATGTTCAACATAGTTATAACAAATCCCTCCACGACACTATTGGACACAACCCTTTTCAGGTGTTCTTGGGGTTCCATCCATTGGCCCCCATTGATGTAACTCTACCCATTCCATCTTCATCAACAGAGTCCTCCCATGCTCATACCAAGGAAAACATAGAAGCCAAATTCATTGAACATATCCAACACCTCCAACAACATGTTCATGATATCTTGTAGAATGCCAATGTCAAGTACAAGCAATTCCATGACCAACATTGGGTTCCACACAAGTTTCATGTTGGTGACAAGGTATGGTTGAATTTACAAAAGACGAATGCCTCACGAGCCCCCACAGGAAGCTCAGACCACTCCAATATGGGCCTTACACGATTACAAAGGTTGTGGGTGAAAATGATTTAGAGCTGAGTATTCTTCATTTCCTTGGTTTCCACCGAGTATGTAATGTGGAGTTGCTTCTACTATATTTCTCACCTCTGCATAACACCTCAGAGGTGGCTGAGCAATTGGCCCCTTTATAACTCAATCATGACTACCTTGAGCAAGCTACAGTGGATCAGATCATGGACACCAAGGTGAAGCGCACCTGCCAGCAAAACATACAACTCTATTGGGTTGTCAAAGCGTGACAACTTTAGCAAGGCAAATGGTTCACCAAGATCAGATTTAGAAAAAGTTTCCCCGTCTAATGTGGGACCTTGATGCAATGTGGACAACTACATCCTGAGGGGGGAGGAATAATTTTGGTGGATATTGGTGGCCACCCACCTCTTCCACTGACTCAACATTTCTCCATCTTGGTATTTTTTTTATGATTTTCCACCGTGTTGCACACAGAGTCGGCTTGTATCGTTTGTCTATTAACAATTAAAAAAAAACTTCGACTGCAGAGAGTGTCTCATTTCTTCTTACCGCCAGCATACTTGTAGTTGCAAATCCCTCTCTAGCTCGAACCCCACTTGGTTTGGACTCTATAACTCAAAATCGAAGAAGTCGTTCTACAAAATTTTTCTCATTTCGAGACTTCAATGGAGGCTGGACATGAATAGACATGCATGGATATATAAAAAAAAATGACATCATATGGTTAATCAATAGACCCAGTGTTTAGTGTTTCCGCTATGGTTTGAATATTCCGAACTCATCAATGTTTCAAGCCAAAGAACCACCCATTATGAGACAATAATGAACAATCAAAGTAGAAGGCTTCCCATAAGCCTCCAAAGCCTAAGCTATCCAAGAGTTGTCACTTGCTCATCATGAACAACACATATGGCATGACTAATGTAGGATTTTATTTCATTTTGTTGAGGTCAGGTCAGTTTTTTAGAAGATTATCTATTACTTTTGAGTTGTGAGGTTATCTTATTTTTCATGGTTAGGCATTGTCTACATTTTTTTAGGGGAATCCAACTATATAAATCTGGAAAAAATCACAATTTTTTATTGTTTAAATTGTATTTTTGAATACATAAATAAATTCAACTTGTTAAAAACCCTAAAACACTTTCTAACCAAAATTCCGACAAAATTAAACAAAAATACGGAATAATAATATTTTTTATTTTAAATTTAATAAATATAAATTAAAATTAAGAACAAATTATAGTGTAAAATTTGTTACATATATTATAATATTGATTTATTATAAAGTTAATTTTGAAGCATTTTAAATTTTTATTAATAATTAAAAAAAATATTTCTAATGAAAATAATATTATTTATTAAAATTAATTTTAATTTAAGATTTTAAAATTAAATCATTTATTTTAATATATCTTTTTATATAATTATAAATATTATAAAATTTAAATATAATATTTCTTTACATAAACTTATAAACCAATTAACATAATGCATCGTCAATCATTGAAAGTGTGTGATTCATGTATTTACTATCTAAAATGGACATTTAGATAATATATATATATATATATATATATGGATGGATTATCTAAATGCCCATATATATATATAATAAGTACATAAATCATTCCGAACTATGTGTGATTCATGTATTTACTACCTAAAATGAATATTTAGATAATATATATATATATATATATATATATATATATATATAATCTAAATGTCCATTTTAGGTAGTAAGTACATGAATCACACATCATATTCACTTATTATATCCAAAGCTGTAAACGCCAATAAATATTAAAAAGTGGGTCACAATATTGTGGAAAAGTCATCTTAGTAGGAAAGTCATAATGATGATTAAAATATTCTAATCTCTTTTGAATACGCTGATCTCATTGACAGGACAGCCTACAGGTCATGCTCAGCCTTCAGGTTACACCAAGGAAATGCAAGAAACCCAGTAAACATATTTCAATACATTAACTAATATAGGCCTTAAAATGTAGTAATTGAAAAAATGTTTACGTTTATATATATATATATATATATATATATATATATATATATA
>ML888607.1:11249-24621 GCA_009831015.1 Picea engelmannii | reverse complement strand
AAATCCATTCATGAGATAAAATCAGAAATAATTCTTCTTCATATCCAATCACACATGCTTTTGATGAAAAACACAAACTTGTCTCTGGTCCTAAACATGACTTCTCAATTAAGGTAGCTCTGAAATAGTTCTTTACAAATCCAAAAATGAGGGTCTTTATAACCACTTTCGACCTTTGCTAATAGGTCGATCCCCTTATTTATAACATATTATTAACTAAAAATAACTATCAAAAGTGCAGATAAGTAAAAAACAACTCGCCACATGGCGCTTTCATCTCTCAGTCTTCTAAGAGTCATCAAATGATCTCACTTGAGTGGATGACTCTTCTCATACTCTAACCATTTGATGAAGAGAACCTTGCATGTGTTGGCATATAGAAATCCCTATTGTTCCATTGGGGCCAAAATGATCTCTCTTATCTCTACTGCACGTGCCCGATACTTGACTATTCTAGCACTTAACTACTGCAACATGGTTTGAGCCTTGATCGGGTGTTCCATGAACTGCTACACTTGACCTGGCGCCATGTTCGCCACCTTTTTTATCTCCATAGCCTACGATGAGTCTTATTCGGCATGTAATTTGACTATGTCACGCAAGTCAACAAAGTCATCGGGTATGCTAAATTCAGGGAGGCCGATGTCTCTCATTTCCCAGTTGATCTTGGTCCAAATCTTTTCTCACTCAACCCATTTCTCTTGGATTTCCCGATGAGGTTCTTGTACCATTTTCACCCAGTATTCAGTCTACTTATTTATGCGGTCGATGTTGCTTTCCCTTAGTACCTAGATATCGTTCTTTTCAACATCTCAGCCCTGTTGAACCGTGTTGATGTAGTCGATCTATTCCACTGCTTGGTGTGCTTTCTCATACAAACTTTCCATATCCTTGCACGTCGTCGGCACCATGAGGGTGTCTTCTTGAAACCTGACTATCCTTGCAGTGAATAAGCGCCGCTCATTCATAAATTTACTATAGGCCTCTTGGAATTCGCTTCTCAGGAACAGTGCGGCCTCTGTGGTGTCCTGATAATATTTTTCCAATTGGCACAGATGTTTGAAATCCTTCAGCACATCATCCAACTCCTCTTCATCCATTTTCTCTCTGTCCAAGGTGGCATCTATGATTTCCATCCCTGCGTTAATAAGCTCAGATGTCTTGGGATGTTCCATGTTAATCAATTTTTCCTTTGTGGTGATGAGGATGGAGATATCTAAAGTAATCCTCCTCTTCTTGGTGTTTCTCTTCACGATAAATTTCCTTTTTCGGTCATAGGAGATGGATTATATATCAGCAACTTCATCCATGGGTTCAAGGATTTGTTGATCTCCCTAGGTAAGCATATTTATCAGTCTTTCAACGATGTATATTTGTTCAAGATTGGGTTCTTGAACTTATTTTTTGTGTTCCAATGGTCCGGCCTCTAGTTGTTGCTCATCGAAAGGTTGAGTATCGGTTGAAATTGAATCATTAGGGGTAGGATCAATACTTAATTTATAATTGGTTGTTGATAGGTTGATTTCCTGCTGTGGAACTTCTCCCTTTTGTTCACCCGACCCTGGCTCGTCTATCGGACTATCCATTTGGGTCTCTGGTACATTAAGTAGCTCAATGTCTAAGACACTTTCAACCTCCTGGTCATTCTGTTGAAGGCCTTGAATTTGAATATCGGGATATGGGGAAGATGCCTTCTCGGGCTCCTTTTCCTTTGTGATTTTCACCGGAGCCACCAGGGACACCTCCGAACTTTCCTCATCATCATAGATTGTTATCAAGTCGTGGAGGGGGTTTGGTGCACTTTCTCTCCCTGATGTTCTTGCTATCTCTGGCTAAGCTGAAACGTCCCCTGGTGATCCATCCTGTGGCATTGTAACTTCAGGGTTATCTAACATAGTGATTTCGTCAAATTGTATTAGCTCAGAGCCACTTGGACCTGCCTGACTTTCATCTGGGTTGTTGGTAGGGACCCTTGTCATTCCTATGAGGATCGAGTCATTTTGCAGCTGATCAATAATTTATTGCACCTATTCAATCATGAGCAATCCCCTTTCATGTGCCTCTGGTGTCATAGGAAATCCCCTATTCTACACCAAAGCCACTAGGGGAACCTCTGTTGCCTCTGCCACTCTGATTTCTTCCCTGGCTCTAAGGGCCTCTTTAGCCAACTGTTCTATTGTCCTCTCTTGTTCATCCAGGCTCATGGCCCTAAACCTGGTCATTTTTGGGTCAGATATCCTTTCTACAACCTCGTCCTAGTCTTGGGCATTTTCTATCAAGACTTCATCTTCGAATTTGTCGTGGGCATACGACCAGTAGGACAAAACTTGTGAAGCATGTTGCAAGACCAGGACCTTTGGATCAAGTTTGTGGAATCGACCCATCTAGAATCTGAACTCAAGTTGGCTCAACCCTTCTTGTTTGTCTTAAGCGGTATCCTTTACCAAGTAGAACCCTACATGGAAACCATAGGGTATGAATGCTCGCTTCTTTTCCTTGACCAGGTTGGCATTGTAGCCTTGCAAGATGGTTTGATAGCATATTTTTATCCTACTACAATCTGTTTCGGGACATGAAATGGTAGAATATGTGGTGCTCTGGTGGCCCCGGACATCCCGATGTAGGTGACACGCTTGTCCAATTTGGTTGTCCTATACCTGCCAGTGCTCTGGTTGGTGTACTTCTTGTCCTACCTCCACCATGAGGCCATCACCCAACTGGTGTTGTGGCATTCATAGAACTTCACCACGAAGTTTGTGTTTAGTTGTTCCTCAGGGTCTTTAAGCTTGTAGTATTTTTGAACTTCTACTGGTAGGAAAACCCTGACACATCCACCATTGTCTTCATTGATTAAACATTTCTACATGTTTGTGTGGTCGATGAGCCATTTCAGGACCTCTATGCAGTGGAAAACAAGTGTTTTTCTCACCACCATGTGTAGATATGACCATCGAATGTTAGGGAACACCTAATCATCGAGCGCCCTCACGTCTAGATCATTGTGTAGGACATATTTTGGGTACTCCTACCGACTGAACTTGTTAAAAAGTTCTCCCCAATGTGGGAGCGCCATCTTGGACCCTGTGCTTGCCTCTGTATTTCCAAAGGCCAGAGGATGGATGGAAACATTCTTCGTTGTTGTTTTAATGAGAGGTTATGGCCTCGGGGCGTATTCCAATTATTTTGTGATCCCTAGCGAAGAGACTTCACCTACATCTGGTTCTTTCATATTCGGTTCCCTCGACGATATTCTAATGGTTGGATTTATTGGTAGCATTGTTCCTACAACTTAAAATAAAATTTCAGAGACTGTGTAAAGAAAAAAATCAGATAAAAAACATAAATTGTAGCCATGTAAAATTTACAGACGTGGATACATACCTATGATGCTTGCTAAAACCTAGCTATTTTGATACTCATGGGATCTCTGCAACCTTCAAATTACTCGTCTTGCTTCTGTGAATTCTCTGGAATTTACTTGTGTGCATAATGATTTTGTTTGCAACACCTCAAGAGAATTTAAATAGGAAAGAACTTACCTTGTCACATCAACCATTCAAATCTAGTTATGAGTGAAATTTTAACAAATCTACCACTGAATCTCTATAAATTAAATTCATCGTGGGTTGATGGATGAAGCGCGGGTGGTGATGTGGTCTATCAGGGATTTTAAACGACTATTTTGATTGGTGCACGAGGTAGCAACTAATGCTGGATTTGGTATTAATTATCTCCTTAAATGCTCAAAATCCGATCATATCTAATGCTAAAACGTCCAATCGTGTCACTCTCTCAGTGGGTGGATTAGGGATCCAGGATGTGTTATGAACATTTTCGTTGATGTCTTTCTACAAAAATCTCCGATGTTGATCAATTTCATCGTATAATGTTGTCATGGCAAAGATGACTCATAGGTGTGACTCTGACCTAGGGAACCAAGAATGACTCGGGATAAAACTAGACCATACAATCCTCCTACCAAGTAAAGACACGTGACGCTGAAGATCGGTGATTTAATTAATGTGTATTAATCAGATTCGGGACCTTCCTTAAGTTATTCATTCTAAAATAAACCTTAGCTTGTCGATGCTGAAAAAGTATCCAGGGTCGGCGATCGACGATAAACATATCAAGTTCTTTCTTCGTATTAGATTCCTCAAAAAAGTCTCGATGCAGAAAACGCATCAGGGATCGACGATTGAGAATAACCTTTAGTGAGGTCAGATTGTTTGTTGTGACCCTTTTAGGTTTTCCCCGATTCTGATAAGCGTGTCAGGCATCAAATATCGGGAATATATTTTCTCTCTTCATTAACGTCTATCCCCCTCATCTTTTATTGATGTCAAAGGGGAATCAACTATCAGTGATATCCTTATGCAATAATTGACGCAAAAAAAAAACTTCCTTTTGTCGATGCCGAAGGAACTCGACACTCGAAAATTGAGGTTTCCCAAGTGGTTCTTTTCCTTATTTGAATTTCTTTCGATGTTGATTCTGAGTGCATCGGGTGAAGTGTTTTGCTTGTCAATTATTTATTCAGGTATTAAGGCCTTTTAAGTCATAGGGTTTCATAAGTTCAAACAAACCTGAATAGGTTATGAGATTCATGAAAATAAGCAAAGACAAAACATTTCTCAAAATGAAGTCGAATCAGACAGTGCAAAAGATCAAGTGGTACCCAAAAAAGAAAAGAATTGACAGAGGATTTTTAGGGTGTGTTGAGTGCTCAACAAATGTCGACTTACTCGGAGAACACAAAATATTTGTTCCTACCTCGAGCTCAGGTGATGCAAAATTTAATTAAGAACTTAACTGGTTTTTATTAGAGCCTCTTTTATCCTTGCATTTGAAATTCCCTGGTTGGTGCATTTGGACCTGCCCGTGGGGTTTTCAACCTTTATTCCACCTTCGTTTCATGTAACCCTGAATCATGCCCCCTTTGACAAGAGTTGAGTAAAGCATTCACTGGAACTAGGCCCTTTAGATACCCTTATTCACTTGCTACGGTGTTTCTCTGTTGCCAGCGAGCATCCATAGCCCCGGTGGAGTCACCTCAACATCACAAACCTTGCTTCATTTCCAGTGAGCGTCCATAGCCCTAGAGAAGTTATCTGCATACCCTCTCCTACTGTGTGCTCATTTGATATAGTTTATTTTATTTCTACAGAATGCCCTGAGCGAGTGGGAGAGGAGGATGTATGTTATTTGCAAAATGAGATGGTTAAAGTGAAATTTTTCTAGATCTGTCTATGAGGTACATGTAGTCCTTTCCATCTTACCATCTTTCCCTTAAGGTTTTACCAGACCAACAGGAAGAAATCTCATCACTTTTCTGAGGTTGTTCATCTGTGCAGGTTAGATAGAGAACCCCTTAAAACAACCGCAAGTCCCCTAACACTTCGTGTGTTGTACGTGAGCGATGAGTCAGGAACAAAGTTCTTCATATTTCATTAATTGAGCTCAACCACCATCTTGCTAAACACAATCTTCAAAAGCACAGAATTAAGAAACAAAAATGAATTCTGCAATCGACCTAGCTAAAACAAAACATCGTGAAAATACATACACAAATATATATATATATATATATATATATATATATATATATATNGTTTTAGGGCTTGGCCATTCACCGGGAGGGCATCAGGTTCCCCACTTAGATTCTGCAACCGATACGTGCCTACCCCAATATTCTCGACCACCTGGATAGGTCTGAGCCATAGATTATGAAACTTAGAATGTTTTCCTTTCATCTCATTTGCTTTGTCCCATTTTAGGACTAACTCTCCCACTTCCAAATTCTTCTCTTTATCCTTATGCTTATCAAACCACCTTTTAACTATCTGTTGATGAGCTATGAACTTTGATTTTTTTTTCTCCCTTTCTTCTTCCAACATGAGGAGGGTATAAATTCTTTATTGTATGACTGATGAGGGTTTTCCTCTAGAATCCTGAGCAAGTTGAAGAGATGGAAGATATAGCCCATTCGGGAGAATGGCTTCATGTCTATATACCAAAAAGTATGGGGAATTTCCTATGGATTTCTTGGGTGTTACGCTATCAACCCATAAGGCGTTATGGAGTGAACTGTTCTAATTTATCTGGTTGTCTATAATTGTTTTCTTTAATATCCTCACTAGGTTCTTATTGGTTGATTATGCCACTCTTTTCCCCTGTGCATAATAGTTTGCAGAGTATCTGATTGTGATTCCTTTGTCTAGAGAAAACTCTATTAATAGGATGGAAGAAAAGTAAGAAACATTATCAAAAACAAGGACATAAGGCATATCAAACCTTGTGATAAGTTGTTGTTCTATGAATTGGATCACCACCTTTTCGTTTACATGAGTCAGAGGGACAGCCTCTGCCTATTTCGTGAAATAATCTGTGGCAATTAGTATGTATCTATGTTGTTTTGAAGAACTTAGTGTAATTTCTCCTATAATATCTAACCCCCATTGCTTGAATGCCCTAGAGATGGCCACAGGTTGGAGCGGGACAACTACTCTCTTTTCCCTCCTTGTGATTATTTGGCACGTCTTACATTTCCTAGCATATGTGTGAGCGTCCTTGAACAGAGTAGGCCAATAATAGCCAACTCTAAGTATTTTATGAGCAGTGGTGTTTCCTATGAAATGTCCACCTGTAGGACCATCATGGATCTCCTTCAGCACTTTGTCTACATATTCACGTTTGAGACATCTTAGAAGTACCCCATCATAATTAACATGGAAGAGCACTGAATTTATGAGACGATATTATGTTGATTTCAACCTGAGGGCCCTCCTTTCCCTAGGATTTAGGTTTTCTGGGCAAGTTCCATGATGCAAAAGATAAGTCAGTTTATCATAACAGGACTCTTGCCCTGTGGAGATGTATGAATCTTCATCACACCATAATGCCAATTCATTCTTCCATCCGAGGTATTCATTTACTTGGTCCTAGGCTTCGGTTGCCAGTTTGAATAACCCTTGTCCTTTAACCAGTTTAGCAGGTTTTATATCTAGATCAAATTCTTGGACTACTTCCAGCTAGTTTCCTATTCTTTCCCCCATCTCCTATTCAGTGAATAGGGATTGGACTATAGGGTGAGGCACGATGAATTTGGTATGGTTCTTAAGGATGTAAGATCTAAAGTGTTTCACTGCCTTGTATACTGCATAAGCCTTCTTGTCTATAGCAAGGTAATTTATCTCGGTGCCTTGGAGATTAGTTCTCATGAATGATATCGGGGCCTTGTTGTTTTCATCATCCTTCTGAGTCAATACTGAAGCTAACGATTGGTTGGAGGTGAAAGTATAGAGGAATAAATATTTTCTAAAATTGAGACTTCTCAACACTAGGGCTTGAGATATCGCAATCTTAATATTGTTGAAATCCCTTTTCCATTCATCATCCCACTTAAATTCAACATCTTTGTAGATCATTTTTTGTAAGGGTTTGATATTTTCAACGAAATCAAGCGTAAATTTTATTTAAAAAATGATTTTCCTGAAGAACGATTGCATAGCCTTTTTGTTGTGAGGTAATGGAAGCTAAGCTATAGCCTTAATCCTTTCTGTGTCTATTTGAATCCCTGCTTGAGATATAATATGACCTAGCAATTTACCTTCCTCGACACCAAAGACAGTTTTCATAGGGTTTAAGGAGATACCGTATTTCCTACACCTTTCAAAAATATGGGTTAAGTGTTGGATGTGATATTCTTTGTTATTTGAATACACAGTCACGTCATCCAAGTAGACTACTACACATTTGTTGATTATTCCTTGAAACGCTACATCCATGGCCCTCTGGAAGGTTTCCCCTGCATTGATTAACCCAAAGGGCATACATTTATAAGCGAAGGTTCCCCACTTGGTTCAGAAGGTAGTTTTCAAATGGTCTTCCTCTAAAAATAGAACTTGGTTGTAACCTGAAAAATCGTCCAATAGGGAGAAACTATCAGAGCCTGAAACGGTCTGCAATATTTTCTCCATTGGTGGGACTAGGTAGTTATCCTTTTCTGAATCTCTATTGAGGTTTCTGAATTATACACATAGGAAGATCTCCCCTTACTTTTTCCTCATGGGAACCAAATTTGATACCCATGCAGAGTGTCTAACCTGGAAGATAATCTTGGCATCTAGTAGTTTCTTTAATTCCTGACACATGACAGGCTCCAGGGATGGGTGGTATTTCTGGAGCTTATGTTGGAAGGGTTTTACTTCAGGCTTTAATGGGATATTGTGTTGAATAATATGAGTATCATAATTTTTTAGATATCAGTAGGACCATGCGAAAACATCTTGATATTGTCTGAAAAGCTTGAGATAGGCCTTCCTTTTCTCTTTAGATACTGTCTTTCCAAGATTTATATTCTTGGTGTTTTCAGGGGTTCCTAGATTTATAGTTTCATGCATGGGACAAGAACTCCCCGTATTTGCGTTCTTCGACCCTTTAAATCTTTCCCTCGTGTCAAAAAGGTTCTCTAAATTGGCTACTCCCTTCGGTATCGTGTGAGACCTTGGTTTGTCAGTCGGTTGATCTATATGAGGATCTGTTTCCACTATTTTCTCTTGGAATGCTTCATCGTCAATAGACAAGTCTTTAAAATTATCCTGAATGGTCAAAAAGTCGATGATTTGTTCATCTCCTTCAAAGACCTTTGAATTAGAAATATTGTTGGGCACCGACGGTTTGTAAAGAAAATCCACAGTGAACCGGGAGGCTTCATAGTCTTCTAGCAGTGATAGCCTAGAGGAAGCGGTGGCCAGAGAATTAGCAAGAGTGTTCTTTGTTATGGGGATCATTGTAATGTTGAAGGCTTCAAAATGTTCTATTAGTCTGTGCACTTCCTATTGGTAATTCCTCAAGTGGGGCGAGTTTCAATATATAGTTTTCCTTACTTCTCTAACGATGATTTTAGAATCTCTGAAAACCTTCAATTCTTTAACGTTTAATTATATGGCTTTCTTCAGCCCTTGTACTAGGTATTCATACTCGACGGTGTTGTTTGTGCATTCAAATTCTAGTCTACAGGATAAGAAACTCCATTTACCCTTTGGGTCAATGAGGATGCACCCTGCCCCCGACCCTTCTTGCAATTTATATCAATCGAAGTATAAGGTCTACATTTGTGAGAGAGAACTGCCAACTTCCTTTTTCCTATCACTTTCCTCCTTTCCTCTTATCTATTCCATGGTTTCTAATGAATGTTCCTGATAGAAGAGAGTTTCTTCCACCATCGTTGGAACATTTTCCTGAAAAATTACTTCAGAGTTTTGAGTAAGAGGGACATCAGATGAGAGGGGGGAGAAATTCCTGAAATCGGAATCACAGGAATAATTTCCTAGCACGGGGAAATATGTCTATGAAAGTTCATTAAGGGTTTCTAAGTCAGTGATAGTATGTTTCATATATCGTTCCATATCGATCATGATCATATTCTGGTGTCCTTTTAATGACAACCAAAGGTGAGCCTAGTCTGTACTAAAGTATATGCTTAATTGCTCGGACCAATCTCGAATCAATAACAATCCATAAGCTTCTGGGATATCCTCTACAATGATGTCAACTATTTGCACAAATTTAGGGTGTGTCATTATTCTGATCATTACATCCTTGAGTTCTCCCATAACCTTCACCTGGGTTCTGTCTATTTGTATTACATGTTTATCGCTCTTGAGAAGGACTACATTTATTTTTTCGCAAATAGACAATGGAATAAAATTGCAGGATGCTCTCGAGTCAACCAAACAATTATGGAGGTTTATGTTGAAGACTTCAAATTTCAAAAGGAACGGTGGGACAAAAGGTTTTCTGATGCGTGCATTCAAGGCACACATTCAAGGAAGAGAGTTGCCAACCTTCTCATATTTTGAATTTGAATTAAGGGAATTTAATATTTGTAAGGCTGTTAAAGCCAAAAGGCTGTGCCTATACATAGGCTTTATATGTAGATAGCCTTTAATGGTTGTAAGGCTGAGATCTAGATCCGATCTGAACTAGACAACCCATTCAATGTAAATTCAATGTAATTGAATAAGGTAGGTAGCTTGGAGGGAAGAGCTCGAAGAGCCCCCTCATGTAAAAAGATCTTTTATGTATCTGGAGAGTTAGTCAATTAGGCAGAGAAGAGAAGATAGAGAAGGAGAGCCAAGACTCTATCAAAGTCTAAGCTCGAACACATTGTAAAAAGAGGCATATATATTAATACAATCAGAGAAGTTTTTCCTGCATGTTATTCTGTGTATGTTGATGAATGTCTTTATGTGTGTTCTTTACCTGCTGTAGATGTATGATTAGGTATGCATTTGCAGGGACAGATAGGTTCTGATATCTGTTGAGTTATTTGATTTCATATTTGGGTTTCTTTGTGGTTTCATGCCAAGAGGGTGTGACAAAACACTGCGGGTTCTGAAAGCTAGTGCATAGAGTGCACTTCCAATTCTGCGGAATTTGGACAAGGACATGCAAGGAGGGCACACCAACTGAAGTCCTAGACTCAGGGAAATATCTCAAGGTTGTTGAACACCTTGGAGATAGGAATCTGTGGAGGAAAGGTATAGAAGAAGACATAATCTCTGAAGAGTTCTATAGATCTCTGCCAGGAGGGCATTGAGCAGATGCACGGGTTGCATTGAGGAAGGACTCCATTGTGAGTGCAAGAAGGAAATCAGAATCACTAAGCATTCTGGAGGCTCTGCCAGGAGGGAATTGAGCAGGTGCTAGAGTGTGCAATAGAACTCTGGTTAGAGTTTAGGAAAGGAAAACAAGTCTATTGAGGAGAGACTCTGCCAGGAGGGAATTGAGTTGGTGTGCAGAGAGAGAGAGAGCACAAGAAAGAACTCTTTTGAGTTCAGAGGAGAAGAGGAGTCAAGGAAGACCTTCACAGGGTTACTAAATACCCTGCAAGATTAGCAAGGAGTGCTTGAGTAGGAAGTTTCCAGAGGGAATTTCCATCCTTCTAAGGAGAGGAAGGAACAGAGACTTAGAGGTCTGAGCAGCAGACAAAGCTCGGGACAGATAGCACCTTCGTGTGTGCAAGGATCCTACAAGGAGTGCAGAGGTCGAGGAAACCTTTCAAGGTTTCAGAATAAACAAGCTCAGGAGGAAATGTGTCATTGCGCACAAGGCCATAGCAGAGAGGAGCAGAAGGCCGAGAAGACCCTTTGGAAGGTCTGAGTTCGAGGAAGCTCAAGAGGGAAAGTGTTTTCAAAGAACGCCAAAAAAAGCTGAAGTCACAGGCTTTGTAGCAATAGGAGAAAAGGATGAGGTCTTTGATAAGTTGAATTCTTCCAAGGTTCAGGAAGAAATAGAGCACTCACAAGGAGGGAAGCACAGCTGTTGTCGGATCAGATGAGGGTAAGATCTAGACCGTTGAAGTTTCACGTCCAGGAAACAACAGGAGAGAGTAATAGAAAAGAGCAAATATGAGCCGTCAGATCTTGCACAGATAGCCGATAGCCATTGGTTCTATTGAAAGGAGCACGAGGTTTAAACTCTCGCAAGAAGAGGGGAGAACTCGAAAAGTCCCGAAATGGTAGAGGCATCTGAATTTTGGGGTTCAAAACTTCAGAGGTTCTAAGGACAGGAGACCGATAGATTAGAGGTCATGGGTCGTGAAGTCCCAAAGACATCAGAGCCATCCATCTAGGAGGATGCGTGTCACAAGATCCTCATATCTCGGGGATTCGACATCGAAGAGCTAAATAGGGAAGTCTTTTGACTTCACGACTTGTGAAGTCTCGAAGTGATCAGGACCGTCTATCTGTGGAGGATCTGTGGCAGTGATCAGGGAGTTCGAGAGACCGTTGGGTTGTCTCATGGATTCGGAGTTCGGGAGTTTGGAGAGGATAGGCCAAGCTCTTGATTCTGTGAAGCTCTGAGTAGCGAGGAGCAAGGACAACCATGGGATCCAGGTCACCGGAGGACCATTGGATCAGAACCTTCGCCATATCGCATATCGAAGGTTCAGAGGTTGAGAGGAGTCACTTTAGACTATAGAAGTCGTGAAGTGCCAAGATCTAAGGCTCGCATGAACATGTGGCATACCTGTCAAGTGGGGACCGCATGCTTAACAGGTGGACACTTGTTGCCTAGGCAAGATTCAACCTTCTGTTGACTTATCACATCTCGTGGATTCGCGAAGAAAGAGTAGGGGAACTCAAAAACTCAACTCGCGAAAGATTTGAGAGCTTCAATTCACGAACTCATGAGATGCAAAGTTGCGAAAGGCGCTTGTGCCAAGGCCAGTTGTGGTCATGTGAGGGTGAAGCTCATGTCTAGTGCTTGTTCTCACAGGTGGAGTTTCTGAAGGACTTGTGGATCGGGTTCGTGAGGTCTCAAGGAAGGTTGAAACAACCATTTCGGTTTTGCGGATCCGAGAAGGATAGAACGATCCTGTAGCAGATTCTGGCCTGAGGGTCAGGGGTCTACATCATTTTCCCTTCTTATCTTCAGAGTAGACATTCACTGTTGGTTTTTTTCTTAGATCCATGGGAGTTATATTTCCTCTTTGGTCAGTGATTTTTGTAGGATTTTCTACTGATTTCAATGCTTGTAATAGAAAGTCCTTTTGCTGAGGGATTCTACACATGTCCATGACTGATATATTTGCCTTCAAAATTTTCAAGTCTTCTACTATGTTGTAGTCTAGCGTGGGCGATTCTTGTGTATGGATGTTTATAGGATTTCTTTGGCGAACAAAAGGTTCTTTTCGGTGATTGGGAGCTGGTTTCCCCCTTGAAGTTTGGGCTGAAATAAGGTCGTTTGAGATAGGATGACCCCTACTTTGTGTTTTCATGGCCAAGACTTATGTGGGTGGTTCTTGAACCTCAAATAGGTCATTGGAAGGCATTGGTAGGTCAGGGTCACATATCAACATGGTTTTTTCTTCTGGTGTATCAACCTCTTCCTGATCAACAATATTCATAACTGAGCCACTTGATTGTTTGGTGTTGGCCCTCGACCAAGTTTTGGGGAAACTTTGGTCAGTTTTGGCCCACTTTTGGGACTTCGACACGCTGGTCTAAGTAGGAGTGCCCAGGCGGAGCTGAGATCACGGATCTCACCGATTTTGAGGGTTATGTGGACCCAGTAAGGGGTCCTCTAGGTCTTGTAATAGGTTTATGGGATGTCGACCCATGGGTTTTCCCCATGTTTTGGCCTTATTGTAAGATTGTGTAAAGTATAAATAAAGAGGAATGTATTGTACAAGCGGTAGTTCAAGTAGTGCTTTGTGCAAGGAATGTATGTGGCCGAGGCTTTGTGCTTGACTATGATTTTGTAGACTGTGCTCAATGCTTGTGATGCTCAGTATGGAGAAGGTGCTAAGTGTCGTGATAAGAGATTTTGGCTCTTTACATTTGACCTAGTTTTGGAAGGTAAA
>ML888605.1:2273-13372 GCA_009831015.1 Picea engelmannii | reverse complement strand
GCCAAAGTAGTGACTCTTGGTTGCATGGCCAAAAGAAAGGGGGTCTCATCATTAGACATCCTTCTCATTTCTATGAAAGTAAGTATGGTTTACGCTACCACCACTGGTCACCATGCCAGGGAAGTGTCCCCTGATTTAGATTTTTAAATAAAAAATAAATAAATAAATAAAGAATAAAGAATAAAAGGCATGAATGGGCTTGGAAAAAATTGCATCCAGGACAGGTGCAACTTGCCTTCTACAAAGGCACCCACAGGTAAAACTTTTCATCCTCTTCTCTCACTATACCCACTTGCTTGGACATCCCTTATCCACATCACCCACCTACATGGCTCTAATGAAGTCTCTTCCAGAAACTTTCCTCTTCCAGTGGACACTAGCCCAATAGGATGCCCTGTCACTTTCTTCAAACTTGTATTGCAGGCTTTTATAAATTCTTTGATCTTTTAACTGGGGTAATAGGGGTTTTATGCACATGTTTACTAATATTGATGATGAGATGTGATTTACATTGCTATGATCCCTGTGACTTATGAGCCCATGGAGGGTGTAGTTGTTGATGTGCAGGATCATTCTCGACAGAAGGGTACCATGTTGGACCAATACACATTGGGATATGATCATCTCAGACCTCCATGGGGATGAAGATCCCATCATATGGATGATGAGACCCCAGCAGGGGGTATAGACCAAACAGAGGGGTTTGCACAGGAGATAAGGAAGACGTCTTGCAGAGGCACCCCGACAAAGCTTGACCTAGGGTGGTTGTGCCATTTTCAGTGAATGTTGGCCTTGGAAGGCCTAGGATGTCACCCTTCATGACCATGATGTCACCTATAAGCATGGACGTTTTGGGAGACAGCTGGGGCAGTTTTGGCATGTGTGGCAGATTGGAGAATCCCAAGGAGGGCTAACATTTTTCTCCAGGATGCTGCATTTGCCCTAGAATGGGATAATGTCACCCTAAAAGGGGAATGACATCTCTCTTTATCTTGATTAGGGTTTAATTTTAATCATTTAATGTAAAAAAATATGATTTTTAGTATTTTGTCCTTGTCGGCCCGAGAAAAAACTCTCATGAGCTCCACAGTGAAATATGGTATTGGACAATTCTTAAAACCTTGTGGATCGAAATATTTTGTCATCTTTGTGATACTAAGAGGGTTGAATATGAAAAGTACATTCTCTTAGAATGTCATATGTACAACACATTATATTTGAATCTCAAAATATTTTCTATAATACCAACCTTCCTAACCTTTTATCATGAAAATTGTGATGATTTAGGAATGCTTCTCTTATTTGAGCACATAAATAAAATTCTAAAGAAAACCAAGTAATTAACCAGTGTTGGTCTCAGTGGATCTTAATAACCATCATCATCATTATCATCATCATCATCATTAATTATGGCTATTGTTTATGTTTTATTTACTAAAAAAAATTTTAGAAGGTGGTCACCAACCACTTGAGTATTGAAAGGGGGAAATAATTATTTTGTCATTTTCTTGACATGAATAATAAAGATCATATTACATTTCAATTTCTTGAAACAAATGGCTATAGTGAAATTGTCATTGCAAGATTATCCACCTCTAGAAAATTTAAAAGGATGCAATAGGGTGTTCTTATTTTATCATATCATAGCCACATTGAGAACATTGTTTTTCAGCGTGGGTCTATTTTGGGAAGAAGGTCTATTTTTGGGCGCAGGCCTATTTTTGGGAGAAAGATCTATTTTGGGAAAGACCTATTTATGGAGAATAACCTAATAACATGGTAGACAAATTCCCTGATACACAATTATTTTCAGTACAAGTAGTTGATGAATACTTCACTGATATTATTGAATACTTAATTATAGGAGTTGAGCCACAAGACTTTAGCATTGTGCAGAAGAAAAAACTGGTTGTCAGAGCTACAAATTATCAACTCATTGAAGGTCATTTATACAACACGGGCATAGACAACATCTTGAGAAGGTGTGTATCGAAACATGAATGGCCCAAGGTTTTATCAGAATCTCATGAAGGTATAGTTGGAGGACACTATCCATGTAAAGCTACCATGTAGAAGGTATTTCATGCAGGATTATGGTGGCCAACAATTCATAAAGATGCCAAGAAATATTTCCAGAACTGTGATGTGTATTAGAGGGTTGGAAAACCCAATAGAAGGGATGAGATGCCCCTAAGACCATAAGTAACTCTGCAGGTATTTGAAAAATGGGAAATACATTTTGTTGGACCTATTAATAAACCAAAAAAAAGGTCAGGAGCAAGATATATCACTATTGCGATTGAATACTTAACAAGTTGGGAAGAAGCAGAACTAGTCAAAGATTGCAGTGCACATACAGAAAAACACTTCTTATTTGAGAAAGTGATCAGTAGATTTGTATGTACCAGGATTTTAATGAGTGACCAAGGAACTCATTTTATTAATAATACCATCAAGGCTATGAATGAGGAGTTTGAAGTCTATCACCAGAGGAGTACACGATATCATCCTCAGGAAAATGGGACACTAGAAGCTTTCAATAAGATTTTGGAAGATGCATTGACTAATATCTATAATGTTAACAGGGATGATTGGGACTTGAAAATACCATAAGTACTATGGGAATATAGGACCACATGAAATAATTTGATAGAACAAACACCATTCATATTCGTGTATGGATAGGAAATAGTGGTGCCATTAGAATTTTTGGTACCTAGTCTGCATGTATGAACAATTACCAACATGATAGAAAGAGGCACAGTACAAGAGAGGTTACGCAAACTAATGAAAATGGAAGAGGATAGGATTCAAGAAGGATTTCACCAGGAAGTACATAAATAAAGGGACAAAGCCTGACATGACAGACATATTAAAAAGAAAATATTTAAGGAGGGAGACCTAGTTCTTCTCCATGACAACACATTTTTGCAAAACCTTGGTAATTTTAGAATGCATTGGCTAGGGCCATATGAAGTAAATATTGTCTTAGATGTGGGATCTATGTAGCTAAAGGATTTGGGAGGAATAGAACTGAAAGGAATGGTCAATGTTAGTCAACTGAAACTGTACAAGGACAATAAACTTACTAACTCTTAAAAGTTACAACGCAGTAAGAAATTCATGTATATATTGTACTATAGTAGATATTAGGAAAGAAAACTGATAAAAAAAAATAAAAAAGTGGAAAAAGAAGAAAAAGGAATACGAAAATAGAAAAAGAAGAAAGAGACAAAAAGAGGTAGAAGTTGTATGAACAATAAGAAAGTGGGAAAAAAGTCACGTGCAACAATTACTACGACAACATAGAAAGAGAGCATGCAGTAAAAATTGGACTCGGCGCAAATGCACAAACAAAGTGAAAAACAATTATGACTGGGTCTAGAAAGTGCAGAAAGCACGCATTAGTTTGACACTTAGTGTTTTTTGAGAACAAAGAAAGATATGAGTGTGTTTCCTAGATATAATTGTGAGAATAAGGGAGTGATTATTCAAATCAGATAAAATATGACACCAGCAAAGTTGTTTTCTCTAGGCCAGTACGTACGGGCTATCCAACATGGCCAAAGGAGGAAGGAAAGGATGAGGGAGCCCCAGTACGTCGTCAATATTGAAGATGTCACCTCTTTTGAGAAAGATTCAATCAATGCAACACGGGTGGAGGAGGAAACATCGAAAACAACACACAGGGAAGTAGGGAAGAGTTTCAAGACACAAGATGATATTCTGAACCCTAATCTCGAAACACCAGCTAAACATGATGAAATGAAGGGTCAGTAAAAGGGTTGTGATGAAGAGGAGGTTTTGTTCGAGGACATCAACAACCAGCCAGATTACGGAGGGGAATAAGATGACACAAAAAAAGAAGAGGCAATCCCATATACTAATGGGCAGAAAAGAAAGGCACTGGATGTCATAGACATTACACTTCCCTAACCCCCAGAGGCAGTGGTCACTGTGGATGACATGCTCAGAAAACTACCTAAACTAAGGTACTCACACCATGATGTGCGTGATGCAACCAAATTCCCTAATTTGGTTGAGGAATCCTACATAGCGAACACAGGGAAAATTGGACCCCTAGGAAAACCAATCATGGAGCCCGTGCAATGGATAACATGGATTTACAGCTCCAGTATAATGAACCTCCTGGACATACCGCACTTCAGGCGTAGTAAATATGTTGGGAATTTTGTCAAACAGTTTCTAGCTCAGGTACATGGCATCATCCTTTCGATGTATAGGACGGTACAACTTAATGTGGAGTTGATCACCAAAATTACAGGATTACCTACAGTAGGTGCATAGCCATAGGAGTACTTGGAAAACAAAGTGCACAAGAAGGGTATCATTGAGCTGGTCAAATCACAATTTGTCACCAACAGAGGAAATCAGGGAATTTTTCTTAGAGATATCAATGATAATGCGACAAGGTTCACCATCAAGCTCATGGATTGCAAGTTGCTAAGGAAGTGTATGAAAGAAGAGGATCCATCAAGAGTCATTGCAATAATTGGGAAGTGCGTAAAGGGAGTAATGTTCAGTTGGGTATCGTACCTATTAGACCAGTTCTTGATCGATTGTCGAGATGTGTAGGATAATGGAGTCGAGTTCCATTATTCTTGTCTCACCATTCTCATAGATTTAGCAGGATGGAAGGAGATAATTTTTTCATCCTTTCTGGATAGGAAAGGAAAGTGTTATGCGGCCATATATGAGTCCCTCTAGCAGGCCAAGGACAATAAAAATCAACAGGAAAATAATAGAGTATTTATGATGATGATAGAAGAGATACAACATCACACAACCAATGTGTGGTGCATTCCTATGGAGGTGGTCCAGGAAACTTAAGGGATAGCCATGTTTAATGCATATAGGCACCACATGTGGATCCATGTCAGAAGGGATACAAAGAAGGAATGGGTGGAGATGCAATACTTCATCACAAAGGAAGAGATTGACTAGATAATCAAAGACTGGCCAACATAGTGGAAGATGTCAGTAGAAAAACAAAAAAAAAATCTAGTTGCAATGAAATCCACCAAACCCAAGGGGCAGGCCGAAGCATGTCCTTTAGCAAAAAAAAATAGGCCAACTAATAACACTAGGAAGGCTGCAGTGTGAACTCAAGCATCGAGAATCAGGGAAGTGCCAAAAATACCAAGGAGGACAACAACAGTGACCATGACAGACAATCAGTAGGATGCAAAAAAGGGGGACACATCTTATGGTGGAAAGGAAAGGTTATAGGCAACGATGAGTGGGACACATCCCTCACAAATAAAAAGGAATACAACGCATGTAGAGGAGATGCGCAAAAATATGAACTATACCAAGGAGGACCCAGTCATCACCTTGATAGAGGATTATGATGAGTTTGTGGTGGAAAATGTCTAGGAGAGGGGGGAAAGAGGTGGTCCACACTACAGAAGCACAAAGAGAAGATATCATGGCCAAATGCATACAAGTCCATGAAAATGTACAAGAATTACAGATTCATGCAATACTGCATGCCACAATGCAACAATAAGAAAAGACACAGTGACCCCCTACACAAAACAAAGGAGATAAGATCGTTCATCTAGTAGTGCAAGGAGGGGATACATTCACAGTCACACGAAAAATGGTCAGAATGGATTAAGAGACCATGAAGTATAATCCAGATCCGGTTTAGATGCCACTAACTTGGAGGTGGGTAGGGGAGTCACATAAATGTTACAAATCACCTACGACCAATTGAACTAGGATAAAGAGGAGGAAAAATAATGCACTAACAAGTTAGATAAGGGGATAACCATGATATTCAACCACATTCTAGATAACGCATAAGCATGAGAGAGGAGTGAAAAATAAAATATAAAAATCATTTCACAGACTATTGAGGGATATAGGCAGGAAATCGAGGAGCTAAAATAAAAGATTAATCTTATGAATCCTCCTAAGGTTCGAGAGAAAAGAGAACAACAATCCACACTCCATATAGAGAAGATGGCAAAGGAAGCAAGGGAAGTCGGGAAACTATTTGACATAAATGTGTAGATTTGGACCATTTTGGAAGAGGATGAAAAGGTCCAATAGTTGGACCAACAAGAGGAGAAAATCAGCACTTCCATACAAGAGTTGAAGCACTGACATAAAACCATGAGAATTACCGAGGACTTGAAGGAAACCCAGGAAATGAAGACTTTGTAGACAGAGTTAAAGACAATGCAAATGAATAAGAAAGAAAGACAAGCCCAGTTTGAGCCCCTCTAGGAAAAAGAAACACATATAATTGTGTAGCTGGAGGAAGAGAAGATAAGCATGGCACAAGAACATTCATAGAGAAAAGAATTACTACAAGAACAAATAACAACGCAGATAATCGAGACATTAAAAAAAAAATCTTCGTAGGTGAAGGAAAAAGGAAATGAACTAGCAGAGAGGTTCAACAACTTGGAAAAGGTTGTACAGGGAGTGTGAACCACCTGAGTGGCTTGGGACGAGCCACATGTCAGTGTTGGAGGCCTGTTGGGTTCATGCCTATTTTGGGCACAACCTATTTTTGGTAGAAAGATCTATTTTGAGAAAGACCTAAATTTGGAGCATGCACAACAGGTGGCAATAAAGCAACATGCAGAAAAAGAAGGAAAAGTAGCATGCAAGAGGAAAAACAACATGCTGCATAGGAAGATAAGACTAACCATGATAGGTTTAGGTTTTTTGACAAATATTGTAATGACTATAATCCTATAAAGTAGTATAAATGAGGACCTAGGAGGTCAAGGTCACATGGTTCACAAGGTCAAAGGTTCAGTAAGTTCAAGAGTTCAGTTGATAATTGTAAGAAAGTTTGTTATGATTCTTGTAGAAGAGTTGAATAATTTAGTCTTTAAGGTTTAGGTCATAGGATGAGGACCCTGGTGTGATATAGTTAGCCTCACAGAGGGTATTGTACTCATTTTGGTTGTATTACTGAAGATGTAATGCACACAACACAAGATTTTGCAGTAGAATAAATAAAAGAGCAGAGAAGCCAGATCTTTGTGGATGTAGCCCCAAGAAGGGGTGAACCATGGTAAAACCTTGTGTTCTATGTCATTTTTAATGAATGATTTACTTTTCTATTGATCATTATCTTAATAATGAATGGTTAAAGTAGATCTATCAACATGTGTGCATAGGTTTAAAGATGAATGAATCATTGAAGTAGATGAATGATTAACAAGGATAATGCATAAGCAGGAAAGAAGCTAACCAAAATCCCCACTCATTTTTAGACTGCACACACTTAAGTATTTCATTCCTTCATAAAGGCTATCTCAGGTGAGACTGCGTTGTGCACCTTGTGCGCACTTTTGCCTTTTGGTTTACTAGGAGGGTTGATAATTTTGAGGATTTTGTTGGAAACCTGTTTGAGATCAGAAATCAATGCATCCCAAGAAGAAGTTAACCAACCATTTGTTGGTTAACTTCTTCTTGGGATGACCTAGGTTCTGATATCAAACATATTTCCAGCAAAACCCTCAAAACTATTGGCCCTCCTCGTAAACTAGAAGGAAACATTGCGCATAGGGTGCATTGCGTAGTCTCACCTGAGATATCTTTTATGGGAGACTACAATAATCATGTGTTTGAAGTCTAGGAATGGGTGAGTATTATGGTTGGATTCTTTCTTCCTTATGCATTATCCTTTTTAATCAGTCATCTACTTCAATGATTCATTCATCTTTAAACCTATGTATGCATGTTGATAGAGCTACTTTAACCATTCATTCTTAAGCTAATGATCAACATAAAAGTAAATCATTCATTAACAATCACATAGAACACAAGGTTTTACTGTGGTTCACCCCCTTCCGGGGCTACGCCCACAAATACCTTGCTTCTTTTCTCTTTTATTTATTCTTCTATAAAACCTTGCACTGCACACATTACATCTTCAATAATGCAATCAAAATGAGGGAACGTACCCTCTGTGAGGCTGACTAGATCACACCAGGATCCTCATCATGTGACCTAACCCTCAAGGAGTAACTTATTCAACTCTTCTACAAGAATCATATCAAACTTGCTTACAATTATCGACTGAACTCTTGAACTTACTAAACCTTTAACCTTGTGAACCTTGTGACCTCGACCTCCTAGGTCCTTATTTATACTAATTTATAGGCTTATAGATGCTACAATATTTTTCAAAAAACCTAACCCTATCACAGTTAGGCTTGTCTACATGTGGGCCACATTTCTTTTCCTCTTGCATGTTGCTTTTCCTTCCTTTTCTGCATTTTTCTTTCTTGCCACTTGTTGCACGCACTCCAAAATTAGGTCTTTCTCAAAACAAATATTTCTCCCAAAAATAGGCCTGCGCCCCAAATATACTTTCTTCCCAAAATTTGATTGTGCCCAATAATTATAACGACATTAATTATATCTCATAAAATGTTTACTATCACCTAAAATTCCATAATAAAATATGTGGTGACACATAATATTCAAAATTTTGAAGAAATTTGGGTGATAGTTTTTAAACATACTTTTATGTAGTTTGTACATCATGTTATTGTGAAGAAGAATAATTCATTGGAGTTAACTAGGGAAGGCTATGAAAATATTAGGGATGTTGTTTTCTATACATGGAAAACATTTTTAGATTAGTTCTAGGAAACTTACGTCAAATTTATTTTAGCATCCATATTTGTTAGTTATTTTTTTAATTATTTGTACAATGACATGGAAGCTTATGGAGTTTTTCCTTATCTTGAGACACACACCAATTGAATCATGTGCATGATTTTTATGGTTCAATATTGAGGATTGGAGTAATCCATTTCACATTGAAGAAAAAATCCTTTGTATTATTGTTTTTTTCAAAATCGATTATTATTGTATGAATATGACAACCATTTTGTTCATTTCCTTCAGATATGTGTTTATGTAATTATAAATGTATTTACATTTCCATTCCTCTTATTATATTTAATTGTAGTATGGATAAATTTTCATTCCTACATCATCATAAATTTAATCACTTGGCAATTTCAGCCTTTTTCATCTAACATAACTAGGCCTTTCCAGATATTTCACAATTTTCCCAATTTTACGATGGTGTTGAACTCTACAAATTCAAAATTACATTACCTACACTTTCATAAGCTACAAAATCACTCTACCAACAGTTTGACCTAAAAAATAGAATTACCATTGATCCACTAATTATAGTCTTAAACACTTTTCTCCAAACTTCAATGAAACATTTTGTCAAACATATAACATACACGCTATATTTTTCCCCAAATTTTATAGAGTCAACTCTTTATCACATGAATTAACTTAGACTTTATTACACAACCATATCTCTCTCTCTCTCTCTCTCTCACACACACACACACACACACACTGTAACATCCCTCTCTGGCACACTGAGAAAACTTATTATTTGAGGACACTTGCTCGCAAGTGATCTGGACTTTTCTAATGTTAAAACATTTATACTTGATTATGATGTGTTATGATAGATGACACGATGTTTTACTATTTGATGTAGACATGTGCTATTGACTCATTTTTATTGAGTGTACATGGTTTTGGACCTTGAGGATGCAGAGGCATCGGTGGAACCCCTTGGACTATGGATTGAGTCAGGGAGTGTGCTATTTGGGTTGATTTATTTACTGTGATATTTCATTGATTTGATGATCTGACGTTGACATGTTCTGACATGATTTTTGATGATGCAGGCTGACGATAGCTTCCTGACCAGACTCACATATGGAGTAAAGGGGCCACACACGATTTCCATAGAGGTTGAGGGAGAGGGGTGGACAGCAGCCCTGCCACCGCCTACTAGCACTCCCGTCATGGCTCGAACTATAGGTTAACGATTACCTAGTTCGAGAGGATCCATGATGTCGTGAGGGTAGACTGCGACAGTTGCTCATGATGATTCTAAGGGGCACACAATAAGGCGGGGGCCTTATTCCTTAGAACCCCTAGTCTCCCACAAGTTCACCTGGCGGAGTGTTGACTCCAGGGGTTATAGATGTCTACCAATCAGTCTAGTTGGCGAGTGGCACCCTTGGAGCACGTGGTGCATTATGAAGGGAACGTCGCACAAAAAAAACAAAAGAAGCGAGTGGCACCCTTGGAGCACGTGGTGCATCCCGAAGGGCACGTCGCGCAAAGGAAACGAACGAGGCGAGTGGCACGCTTGGAGCACGTGGTGCATCCTGAAGGGAACGTCGCATTGATGTGGATGAAGGAAACAAATCTAAATAGCCCTAAGACAATAAAGCCTTAATAAATTATTAAAACAACACCGCTAAACAATTGTCGTCTAGTTCAAAATCTAAACCTAAGTCAAAAAAAAAAAAAAAAAAAAACTTCTCTAAGATAAAAATTTTGTTTAACCTTAAGGAAAAAGGCCCCAACTCTAAGTCTAAAAAGAGTCTAACCCTAATTCTAAATGAAATAGCTCATATGAATCTTGACCTAATCCTATACCCAAATATCATTATTAATAACAATTAACCCTAATAACCATTAAAATAATTAAGCAAAACATCATTATGAGATTTTAGGCTAGAGTTCGCACCTCAGTGCAAGGAGAATACAATTTTTAGAACGTACATGAGCTCTAGTTCTTGGATTTATTAACGTTAACTTCATCCAACTACAACCAATATATCAACGGATACAAGATTTCATAATCGTTTTCAACCATTTAACTTTTAATGAATTCATAACCTTTATTCAAATTGAAACATAACTTTCTTAAAAATAAAAATATACATAAATACAGTTTTAGTTAACTCAGACATTAAATTTCATTGAAGGCCTCTACTTCTTTAAACACAACCTTCAATGAGATTCCATTAACATATTGAAAGCATAACTCCCTTATGAACGCAATAGTTTTTCAAAAATTAATCCAATTCATAAATAAACGAATACCAAAAGCCATAGTTTTGATTGACAGAACGCATAACCATCAGTGAATAAATTGAATTCTTAAGGGATTAAACTATTTTCCTTAAAACTCATACATAAACTCAGATTGAACCAATAGTAATAAAATTATTTAACGAGCAGGAGTATAAAAAGTATGAATTTAAAAATAA
>WSFP011507071.1:0-13373 GCA_009831015.1 Picea engelmannii | reverse complement strand
TGCTAAGTCCTAGCTCCTATCACTTGTAATCTCTATAAACTGAGTGACTCCTAAATTAACATAATCCCTATAATCCAACTGAACCATAATCCTTATAAACCCATTGATAATTGAGCTCTTATCCATTAATCTTTGAACACTATATCACTAACCGACAACCATCCCACCCAACTCATAAATTCATTAACCATGTTTTCACTATAGTCATCCCCATTTAATTTATCCCCTATCCTTCAAAGTTTCACTAACATTATTCATAACTCATATATTACATAATTTGGTTGAATACTGTTGATCATTATTGACCATGGTTGAATATAGGTGTTCATGGTTGAATATAGCCATATTATATGTATGGTTGATTATATTACTCCATTGAACCCTCAACTCCTAATTATGTAATGTTGATTGAATATGGTTGACCATGATGGCACATGGTTTTTAATGGGGGTTCACTTTGTAAAAATGATTCAAAACACATTTGTTCATTGAATTATAAAAATGTCACTTGTGTTTACAATTTATAGCACCCTTCTATTAATTCTCTAATAATAAAATGGTAAATCCATTTATGATTACCTTGAAATTTTACCATTTTGTCACAAAAAAATTGTCAATAATTAAAGAAACATGTTTCTATGTAATTTAAAAGTCTCTTATTTCCAATTATTTACCATTATACCTAAATATATATTGATCAAATTAAATACCCCATGCATGCACTTATATTATTTTCTATACATATAAGATCACTCCCACGATGGTTTTCAATGGTTGACTCTATCCGGTGATCAATTACAAACCCCTCACATAATGTCCACCAAAATATATAGTTTGATATGGGTGGCCATTTTTTACTATAGGAGAATATGGTTGAATTTATCATTATTATGTCAATTGTTGATGCTACTAAACCATTAACTACTTAACCCATAACTTAGTAATGATCATTGATTATGCGTGTTACAATTAAGAAATGTTCCATATATTTATTGATGGCTAATGTTGCGTGACTATAAAATTACTAATTATGTTTGGCATAATGTATTAAAAAAATGGTTGACTATGATTGACCATGGTTGTGTATATGTATACATTGTAGAATGTATCCTTATTTTGTCATTGATTAATTCTACGAACCCATTAACCTCATAACCCCAACCTAGTTATCATGGTTGAATATAGTTGACCATGACTAAGAGGAATGAATAAATTATGCCAAGCATGGTTATAATCTCATGGATATTTACGTTTATATATTGAATGTGAACTTGTTTGTATGAATATATGTATACAAATGATTAAAATGTACTATTGAGTATAAGTGAATAAAGTACACCAATATATTCTAGAGCCAAAAAATTCCACATACTATTTAATATTTATGTAGGTATGCAAATGTAACTTCTAGTTCCTTATCCTTTAAATAAACTTTCAAGTATTGATTGAATAATATTTTAGTTAATGCATTAAGATATAGCCATTCCATTATTTTATTGTTTATGGGAAAGACACTTTCTACAGCCAAATGTGGGCCATAAATACAATATTTCAATATCCACCTCAAGTAAAATAATTTTATAACAACTCCATATACAGAGAGAGACAAATAAACAAAGAGAGAGAATAATTGAAAGTAAAAAAAATCATATTTGGTTGATAGGTGTTTTCTACTTTAGAGAATGAAATAGATATTTAATTCCTTCAATGCTTAATATGGAGTTGACATGTGACATTTATAAGAAAAAAACAATTCCAATGTTGGCCATATATATATACACACACACACACACACACACACACACACACACACACACACTTTGTACAACTAAATATGGAGATGTGTAATTCCTTTGTGATAAACATGGTAATATCCACCTCAAGTGTTTTCATATCAACTTTATATAGAGAAATAGAATATGAAAGAAAAAATTATTATTCCATGGATGGTGCTTTCTACTTCTCCATACTAGGGACATGTGTAATTCCTTCAATGTTGAATATGAAATTAATAAATGTCGCTTAAAAAAATATTAGTAACAAGCAAAATATTTCAATATATATATAACATTTTTTTAGAGTAAAAAACATGAGGAAATATTTGCATATCCAATGATTTGATGCCTCTTCAGGCAAACATTTCCTTAAGTTTTTTACTCTAAAAAAATGTTTTTATCTTTAATGATTTGATGTCTTTATATGCATGATAGATCTAGAATTAAGATAAATCTACATTCATATTATTCAACAAATATATCATTTAATTTCACATATATTCATAAACCCACTTCATTATATAAAAACAAAGAACCATTGGTTATACAAAATTGAACAATATAAAGACTCACCATAAATAAATAAAAAACATTTCAAAATATAAAATCAATAACATTAAATGACATTAATTATCATTCATCATTTGATGTGCTATCATTTCTGGAGGTGGTTTGATTCCTCACTCATTCATTACTTACATGGGATGTTCTACTTAAGTTATGTGTAATGTTTTCTCATGACTCTTCATTATCCATATACAAAATATGTTTGTATGGCTCCAATCCAGGGGTTGTTTCTATGAGTTTTATGCATCATCACAAAGTTTGGATATAATTAAAATTTTATTGTTGTTTTTCTACTTATAAATTGTTATGTTCATATAAATTTGTGAAATAATTAAAATATAAGATTATAAAACCTTAAAGAAAAGGAAAATACTTCTCCTAAATTTTAAGATTAACCTTTTGTACTTTGTGGTATCATTTTAAATATGGATAAAATAAAAATAAATATTTTATATAATCAAATTTTATATTAAAAAAATATAAATATTTAATGGATATTAATATTAAGATAATATTTAATTATTATTAAATTTTGATAAAAAAATTTAATTTTTAATTCTTTTAAATTTTTTTAACAAAATGATGCATGTTGATATTAAGATAACTCTTATGGACATTGAATTATTATTAATTTTTGATAATTTTTTTACACTTTTTAATTCCTTTAACAAAACGATCCTCAAACTATTTCGTTTAGTATATTCATTAATAACATATTTCTTTAAAATTTAAGAAATAAAGAAGATCAAAATCATTCTCTCGACATAGCAAAGTGTAAAACAAAAAAAAAATTAAAAAGGGATATTCCAAAATGGTCCCCATTGTTCATCATAACACGAGAACTATATTATTTGGAAACATAACCTTTCACTAATTTAACAATAAAAAGTAAATAGAATCAGTCACTCCACATTATGAAGAGGATGCTCATTTTGCATCATAACGAGACAAACCATTTGGTTTTTTTATTATTTGGAAATATATATTTTTATACAATAAGTTAAGAGTATTGAAATTATTATTATTTTTTTAATTATTATAATTTAATTAATAATTAACAATAAAATATTTAATAAAAATAATTATCATTATAAGTAAACTTTCATTTCTAGCCAATACTTATAAAATTTGAATGAATAATAAAGAATATAAAACATTAACTAATTTTAAAACTTGCTATAAAACTCAAAAATGATATAATTGTCTGGCATTACAAAACCTTCAAAATAAAATAAGTAAAATTATTTTAATAAGTGTGACGGACCATGGAATTAAAGATGCTTAAAAATCGAATAGCCGCCTCTCTTTTGAAACTTATTTGTAAGTGGGTCCGTGAAAGTATTTCAGCTCTTAAATTATGATGGACGGCGAGTGAGTACCACGTTTTTTCAAAACATGACATCCAAATAATAACTCCTTTGGTTTATGTAAATAAAATATCATTTCAATTAAGGTTGACTCTTATCCGTATTATTATCCTAATTGGTGTCTATTAATGTCTCTGTTATTTATATAATAGAATACACATGAAATCCAAACGAACCAAATAACACACATGAAATCCAAACAAGAGAGGGCCTTTAATGAAAATATAATAATAAATGTTGTTATCAATTTGCACTTCTAAGGAGGATCTTGCAGTCGCTATCATGTACCAATAGTCTTTCTGTATGAGTGACCAATAATCATATTATAAATATCATGATGTCAATTGTGTTCAGCGTTGGATAAGGCTTATATCATTTGTTGGTGAATGGTTGATATCAATGTATAATAAATTTTTTTATTAAAAATACAAAAAAAATTTAATAAACTTTTTAAATTAAAAATATAAAGATTTAATTCATTATTATGGCATGTCATGTCAAACTAAGTGAAAGACAAAGAATATTAAATACAATGATAATTTAATTATAATTAAATATTCAAAGAGATAATTATTGTAATTTTAGTGTAAATGGTAATATATTATAATTATTGATTTTCATTATCATTTTTGTTGGTGATGATGATGGTGATGATTAACGTCCACTAAGACCGAATTGGTCTATTGGACCTTAAGAGGGTAAGTGATTACTTGCAATTCTTTAGAATTTTATTTCTGTGATCGAAAAACATTAAGAGAAGTTTTACGAGATCACCATAGTTTTGTTGAGTTAAAATGTTAGGAAGGTTGGTAGTGTGATAAATATTTTGAAATTGGGATCTAATTTTTGTATAGGATGGATAGTCTAAGAGAAAGTGCTTTTCATCTTCAACCTTCTTAGTGTCACAAAGGTGACACGCTCTTTCATCCCATGGAGTTTTAAGAATACATCAACGCTCAATTTCACTATGGAGTTCATGAGAATTTTTTTTGATCTTAGCAATGCTTATTTTTTTCTTTACACTTGTCAAAGAAAAGAGATAGTTTTGATCTTCTAGATTAGGGTTGATTACATCCTTATAATACATTAATTTTCTTTTTTCCTCTAACTCTTTATCAGACCACATTTTCTCCTTAAACTTTGATTTAATGATATTTTTAATAGTATCCTCATTCTGCAAAATAGTCTCTTCTATGATTCCCCACTAGCTTAGCCAAGACTGGGCATCTTTATGCCATCCTTGCTTGAGTTGAGGGTGGTTACGACTAGATTTTGAAGAAATTTTAGGAAGCCTCTTTTCTTCCATGTTGTTTAACTTGTTCTTATACATTAGGTATCTAGTCATAGCCATGCTCTCAATGGGGGAAATGATTTCTTGTAAGAGGAGAATGAGATAGGGTGTATTTCCTTTAATTTTGAGATTATAGGTTACAAAATTCTTTTGGATTTTCTCTATATTTCTCTGGGATTCATGAGAGATCCAACATCTCTAGACTTCACATCCATATAGAATAACAAGTGTAACAAGAGTCTAACAAAGGAGTTTCTTCTTATCCCATATCCAAAGATCGATTTATTTACAATTGTTTACAAGCTTATAATAAGATTTTCATCCCCCAATAATCATTTTCTCAATGATATAATTCTAGCTGAGCTTGTGGTGAATATCGATTCCAAGATATTTGTATGAAGTGACTTCCTCCAAGTTGTTGTTTTCATAAATGAAGGTATCATAAGTGATCTGATTGGATTTAATGATCATGACGTTAGGCTTGTTAGTATTAACAGTCATACCCATATTGGAGGAAAAATCATCAAGGATTCATACTTGCTTTCCAAGATCATGGGGACTCCTCACCATAAGAATAATAAGATCAACATATAGAAGAAGATTGATGACTATACCAGTGAGAGTGGGGTCGACACAACCTGCTTCTTCCAAGCAATCTTCTAACTTGTCAATGTATATTCCAAAGAGGGTATGGGAGAAGGGACAACCTTGTTTGACTCCAATATTGTAGTTAATCTCTTTCGACCAACCCTCAATGTTCTTAAACTTGGAAATAACGTTCTCATACAACCTTATTGCAGAAACACTCAAATCAATAGTGTAATGACCCCGCCATTACACCAACCAAACGAAGTACATGGAATTTTTTTTTTCTTTTGTTTTGCATTACGATACTAAAATCGTTACAACATAATAACAAAATACATCATACTAATTGAAATGACACATAAACATTTCATTAACATAACTAAAATCGGCACAAGAAACACATAAACAATGACTCAATCAATGCATCATCATAGCTAACAACGACATAATCAACATATCACGATCGAATGAAGCAATATACAATGGAATGATTAACCATGTCACTGAGCATTAAAAGAAACACCCGCCCAACCTATTCATCATGGTTAGGATCTCCATGACACATAAGCAACGTTCAAGCCTAGGATTCAGCCAATTGATTTTGATTACTTAAAGTCTCAGGGTTGGTGACTGTTCTGAGGAATAAGGAGGTTCTTAAATCCCACTAACACAATCAAGTCAAAATCCAACTAGCTTAGTCAATCATCATCATTATTATTCATGGCGCAAGAGAAATCTAAATACTCAAGCATTCGTACATCGATATTATTCATGGCGCAAGAGAAATCTAAATACTCAATCATTCATACATCGATATTATTCATGGCACAAGAGAAATCCAATTACTCAATCAACCGTACATCAATATTATTCATGGCGCAAGAGAAACCTACTTTATTTTAAATAGTGCAAGAAAATAAAATTAATTAATAAATCATATGTCAACACTATTCTAAAAGCGCAAGAGTAGTCAACTTTATTTTATATGGCGCAAGGGATTATAAATGATTAATCAATCATATATCCACATTATTCTAATGATGCAATAATAATCAACTTTATTTTAAATCAATCATACATCGTATCGATCAGTTATTCAGGTGTGACAAGATTCTATTACAACATACATATATTTAATGGATGCAATCAAACCTCTATGAAGCATTCCACGATAAACTTGTATCATAAGCTTATATCATTTCTAGAAGTCTACGACCATCCCGTTTATTATTATTACTATTCATTAGTCAATTTTAGACATGCACAAATATCTAAAATAACGACATCAAGTAATGCTAACAACGACATTATACCAACCTCGTGTCAACAATTTAAAGTCAATCTACGCTATCCAACAATACTTAACATGTAATTTGTCTAAACTTTCTGTACGTCTCGTCAATAATTAATTACTATGTTAATTTGCACTACTAATATTTTCCTTGATGAAGCCTTAACAAGTGTCACTGAAATTTGTAATTCCACCCAATAGTTAGATAACACTAGCATCATCATAAGTTAGGGAACTAAAATATTGTGCAACACTTCCTCGTCCTCCATCCCTAATTCAATAAGCAATCTTAAACAATTTTGATGCGATAAACAAATTATCTAAAAGTAAAATTTAAATTCCTGCCGAAATGGTTAAGGAAACTAGAATGTAACTCACCTAATAATTTGGTTTTCCATTAATTCAATAAATGATTTTATTTAAAAGGGGAGTTCAATTAAAATATCAATATTATAATTAATAAGATGCCAAGTGTGCATAACACGATCTTAAGGGCCATTGTTTCTATAACTCAAAATTTGTTTTTCTACAAGCAAGAATAATACTTCAACCTACTATTAAATATTTAAAGGGTGCAGAGACACGGTTCAAAAGCTTCGACAAAAGACAATACCAAACCATAAACGAAAATCCTTTTTACCTCTAGTTCTATCATCTTATAAAAGACTCTCTTAGGTATTTTACCAAATCAAGTCGGAAGGAAATTGAACAACAACAAAAACAATTAGTCATTCAATTATGAATTCTTTATCAATATCTAAGCCTACTTAGAAGGCATCTTGATAATATCACTTAATTCATTATTGAAGGTTAATAAGGATAGAATTTAAAATGAAAACTTTGGTAACATCCATAATTTTGAATTCATTATCAATATTTAGAATTTTCGTAGAAGACAGTTTCTGAAAATCACACATGCCATTATTAATGTTGATAAAAATAGAATTTAAGAAAAACGAAAACCAGGGACATCTATAAATTGATTTCCTCATCAATATTGGAGGTCTGCGTGGAAGACATCTCCACAATATAACACCAGTCTTTATTAATGTTCATAAAAATAGAATTTAAGAAAAACGAAAACTGGAGACATCTATAAATTGATTTCCTCATCAATATTGGAGTTTTTAGTGGAAGACAGTCTCCGCAATATCACACCAGTATTTAGTAATGTTTAATAATGACAGAAATAAAAAAATGAAAACTAGGGACTTCTATAAATAGATTCCTTATCAAATTTGGAGGCCTGCGTACAAGATATTTTCCTCAATTTCACACAAGTCCTTATTAATGTTTGATAATGATATAAATTAAAAAGAAAATTGGGGACATCTATAAATCGATTTCCTTAGAAAATTGGTGGTTTGTGTAGAAAAGGATAGGAAAAACAAGGACGTCTCTGAATGAGCACCACCACTAAAACTGGAAGACAACAACAAAATAAGGGCCATGTATAGGGTTTAAGATCTCCATCAGGGTTAGAGGTTATCCTTAATATCATCAAGCTTTGTTAAAGAACGTGTGAGTGAAGATGAAATTCACACTGCTAAGAAGTATTTGCAGAATGTTTTAGGCCAAGCGCAAAGATTTCAGCCAAGAAAAAGAGGAAGACACACTAAGCAAGGCTCAAATCTTTCTGTTGAGTGATTGATATAAAGGGTTCTCTCAAAAAATCCCGAACTCCGTCCAGGTAAGCTAAGAGAGGGGCGCACTCAGCATATGGTTCCTGTCGTGGAGTGAGCCAAAGGGAGGGCACGTTGGCGCAAGCAAGGAGCAACCCAGTTTAGCCCCATTAAATGACAGAATAGTCTGAGAAGAATTTTCGCCAAGAAAAATTCGAAAACCAACTCTTTTAAAACTCAAAACGAAGGGATCTCGCCAAGAGAGATAAAATAAAAAATTGTTGAACAAATATCCAATTCCTTTAAACTCAAAGCCTAGGAATTTTCCCTAGATGAGGACGAAATTAAGAAATGATCCCAAACGCTTAAAAACGCGGAGCATGGGGATTTGTCTAAAAAAAAATGAAGCTTAATCGACGATCCAGATTCTTTTTAAAACAAAGATTAACAGTAGTTTGCATTCATAATCCCCATTCACATTCCGACGTCCAGATTTGCATCCATTAGTAAATGAAAAAAAAAAAAAGGAAAAACTAATAATTAAATTTCAAGTTTGTAATGCATGCCAATATAAGTTTATAATAATAATATGAGCATAGATTACAAACTTAATAATTAAGTTTATAATAATAAAGATAAAATCTAAAGATTAACTTAGAATTTCATTGATTTTTTAAATTGATTCACTTCATCCCATCATTATTTAATTTATAAATTTAGTTTTTAGTCTTCTCACTAACTTAGACTTAGGATTATAATTAATTTAGTTTTTATTTGCAAAGGCTTAGACCCTTATAGATTATGATTAATAAATTCAATCCTTAATTAATTAATTAATTGATTGATTGATCCGACAATGCTCGATGTTTTAGAAGGTTAATTATTTGCTCAGGTTTTTCTAGGCAACCTAGATTCATTGACTCATTTTTTTTTATTTGCACGACATGTGCTTCAAGACACACTATGTGCTCCAAGGGTGCCACCCGCCTTTGACTGGTTTTGGTAGTTGTTCAAACCTTGGAGTCAGTACTCCATTCAGGAGACCTTGTGAGATACTAAGGGATTATAAGGAATAAAAACCCTACCTTATTGCATGCCCCTTAGAAATATTTGTGAGTGATTGTCTCAGTCTGCTGTCAGGACATCGTGGACCTCTCAAACTAGGTAATTGTTAACCTACAATTCAAGCCACGGCGAGAGTGATAGTAGGATGTGACAGGGACACTACCACACATTTCCCTCAATATATGGTCTATGTCTATGGCCCCTTTACTCCTTATATTATTCATATTAGCAAGAAATAATCAGCCTTCATCCATCAACGAAATTTTTTCAATGATCCATAAACAAAGTCATAATATAATCGATCATATGTCACATATGCATAAATGAAATACTCAAACCCATACAATCCACTCCCTAACTCAATCTATAGTATAAGGAGGTCCATTGATGCCATTGGCATCCTCAATATTTCATGTGTCCTGTACACTCAGGGGAAACTGGTCAATAACATCTGTCAATACATAGATATCAAAGAAACATAAATCATAATTCATCAACATCACCATAAGAATCCATAAGCGAAGCATAAAAAAATATACTATAACCAAATCACTTGCACTCAAGTGTCCTCAAATAATAAGTCAATAACATGTGCTCACAAGAGAAGGATGTTACATACACCCGCTCTTGTTTTAAACTTTGTCTCGAAGCTGTACAATATATAAAATGCAGTAATTAAAGCATCTGACAATATCTATATGACTAAACTATCAGATAAATATGGAAATTGTTGGCGCATATCACATGCGTCCTCTTAGGTAGCTGAGTGTGGACTATAACTGTCTCACTATAGCTTTACCTGATCAATTATTCGATGATGGAGTTGTCAAATGCGATGGTCCAAAATGAAGATTAGCTCCACTGTGAGTGCACCCTCGTATGACACCTGCAAATAAATCATGTCAATCGCATGTGTAGGATCACTAACATAATGTCTCAAAACATATTCATGAAAAACATCATGCATACTCCTCAAAGAATCAGGAAAGGCTAGTCGATAGGCCACAAGTCCCTTCCTTTCCACCGCTTCGAAAGGTCCCACAAACCTCGGAGAGATTTTAGGACCCTTTCCAAACTTGATCGAAATCTTGCATGGTTTTACCCGCAAGAAAACTTGGTCACCAACTTCAAAATTGCGGTCAACGCGATGCGCATTGGCATATTAAGTCTTTGTCGATATTGGGTTTCTTTAGTCATTTTTCTTATCATTTGCATTTTTTTTCATTTCTTCGATCACTTTTGGTCCTACTAGGACCCTATCCTCAAGTCTATCTCATATCAATGGCGTCTGACATGATCGCTTGTAAAGAAACTCAGAAGGTGTCATCTTAATGGTACTTCGGTAGCTATTGTTGTACACAAACTATATCAATGGAAATAACCATTCCCAATTCTTTTTTTGGTCCATCACGTAAATACAAAACATATCTTCCAAAATTAGGTTTGTTCTTTTGGTCTACCCATCTATATAAGGGTGATATGTTGTACTAAAGTTGAGTTCTGTCCCTAAAGCCTCTTGGAAAGTGGTCCAAAAACGTCCTGTAAGCACTAATCATATATCATATATGATTCTTTTAGGCACACCATGTAATATCATAATCTCACTGATATAAAATCTAGCTATGTCTAGCACCTAATATGTCGTGTGCATAGGAATAAAATGTGCACTCTTAGTTAGAGTGTCAACTACCAAAAAGATTAAGTCGTGCCTCCTTGCCATCAACAATAATCCAACAATAAAGTCCATTGAAATGACCTCCCATTTCGATTCCAAAATAGCATGTGGTTGTAGTAATCCTGTTGGATGTCTATGTTTATCCTTTACTTGCTGACATTCTAGATATATCGCGATGTAGTTAACTATGTTCACCTCCATTCATTTCTAGAAGAATAAGGGCTTAAGATTTTCCCTCATCTTCGTGACTCCTTGGTAAGACATGTACACTACTCTATGAGATCCGTTTAAGATCAACTTCTCAATTCATCGTTAAGTGATACGTAAATCCAACTATTATACATCATTAGTATATCATTTTCCAATGCATATCCTTCAAAATTTGGTACCATCATGGTGTCTTGTCCTATATTTTCCTTAACCTCTTTATACCACTCATTGTCACATTTTATGGTTAGAATTTTTTCTTAAAGATTCATCTGAAGAGGTATCATCGAGAATATGTGGGGTCTCCAACTCAACACATCTTCCACTCTATTCATTATTCATTTTATGTAAGTAATTTTGAAATCATATTCGTTAAGAAACTCTGACCAATTCCTTTGTCATGCATTCAGGTCACTCTACGTAAATATGTGCTGTAATCCGCAGTGATCTATTTTTAGCTTGAATTTCCATCTAATTAGATAGTGTCTCCACACTCTCAAGGCATACACAATGGCCAATAACTCCAAATCATGCATGTTGAGGAAAATATATGAATGGATCTTACTCAAACATTTTCATACTTTACTTGGATAAATAAAAGTAGACGAAAATATCATTATATGTTTATAGCCAACAAAAATAACATCCTAACTCACAAGTATTAACTACGAGTGCTTAGGGTAGTCTTTTATCAACAAAAAAAATTGTTGGAAATTCACTTTTTATGTAATTTTCTGAATATAACAGTTGCTGAAATAAATGTAAGAAAAAAAGAAAAGACACCAAGATGATAATCAATACAAATGAGACATAAATAAATCCTTTATTTCATTCCAATTCACCAAAAATCATTTTCTTTACAAAATCTCATAAAGAAATATTGGACTAAAGTCAAACTTAGACACCCCCGATGGAACATACCAAAGGATCTCAAAAGGAAAACGAAAAATTAACTCTAAAAGTTGGATCATCTTGCCACAGATTGTTTCCCACTCGACTCTGCTCAATATCCTTTATCAGTCATGAAAATTAATCCACAAATAGACAAGTCTACAGAAACTATCAAAGATAGATCAACACCTCTGAAAAACAAGTGTCTCAATGATTTCATTCAGCCCTGAATATTGTTGTGTACAATAAGACTATGCTATCATAAATGAGAATTAGCATGTGATGAATATATGAATGAATGAAAACTGAACTATCTCAACATAAACTCAAAGAGAAAACCTTAGCATGCTTCTTCTTCTATCCTCCTCTTGTTCCTCCCTTTTCTTTTTCTTTTAACAAATTAGAATTGGTTGAAGAAGTGGAACCAATTCGTTATTTAAGTTAAGTAAGAGACTCAACTAAATTTAGTTAGGGGGAAGAGAAATAATTATAATAAGGGTCATAGTTAAATAATAACTAGTAGGTGGGACCCCTTGTGACTCCCTTTAGTTTATAACTATCATAATAATCATAACATAACCATTAGTTAAGAAAAACACACTTGCTTGTGTTTCCCATCAACATATTCACTTTTGACAATTTTAGCTCATGAAATTGAAATTATCTCAAAAATAATATTCATATATCCAAAATAAAATATGATGTCCAAATATCCCTGAACTCAGCCGTCATAAAACCATAGATAAAATAAAAACTCAAAAGCCATATTTCTTGGTCTGCGACACAACCATTTTTTTAGTACTTCTCTTTGACATAAGTGTAATAGGCCTCTGTTTTCAGCCTTTTATCCGAATAGTTCATTCCTTCAGGCATGATTGATTAGTAACAATATTTTAATTAACCATACATGAAAATTATTTTAAAATATGAAATGGATTTTGGCTCAGCAATATATCAGACTCATGCAATCCAATCCATACAAATTGTTTTACCATTTATCAATGAGTACGGGGTGAAAAGGGTTATGGGATATG
>WSFP011507070.1:0-13373 GCA_009831015.1 Picea engelmannii | reverse complement strand
TTTCTTGGTCATTGTTATACTTGCAAAAATTTTGGACATAAGGAAATTAATTGCAGAATCAATGAAAGGAACAACTATGCAAGAAACATGAATGGTGTAAATAGAAGATATGGAAACAATCATGGATTTGTCAACAAAAGTTATAATTCATTTTCCCTATTGATGGACAAAAATATTGTATGCTACAAATGTAATTATCTTGGTCACAAAGCACGAGATTGTAGATATATGAATGAAGATGCTCCTATGCCAAATCTCCCTATGCCAACCACAGTATGGAGAAGGAAAGAGATTCCAAACAATTAATATTTTCAAATAGAAATGACCACTGAAGAATGTAAAGAAGAAGATGAATGGTACATAGACAATGGATGTTCTGCACACATGATCGAGGATAAAGACAAATTCATCAGCTTGAAGAGAAAGGGTGGCAATGTTGCATTTAGAGATGACTCAACTGCCAAAATACTTGGAAAAGGTGTAGTAGAGCTTGGAAGAAAAAATGTAAAAGCAAAGAATGTCCTATTGGTTGAAGACTTGAAGCATAATCTACTCAGTATTAGTAAAATGTGTGATAGGGATATACTCTCATGTTTGACTCACAAATATGCAAAATCAAAGAAGAAGGTTCGAGAAGATTGGTTGCAACTGCAACAAGAATACCAAGTAACATATATGTCCTAGATCCACGAAAAATATCCAAGGAAGAAAGAGACCATAAAAATGAAGTGTTATTAAGTGCTATATGTTCAGGGGGAGAAGCCCCAAAGAAGAGAGTTATCTTTTTCCATTAAAACCAAGGGGAGCAGCCCCACCCTTTTCCATTGATGTCAAAGGGGAAGATAAAATAGGAGCATTAGGACAGGGGGAGAATGAGTGTTTCCATCAATGACAAAGGGGGAGATTTTTGGAAGATTGGTTGTTGTCATTGATATCAACCCTAGTCATTGGTTGTAGTCATTGATATCAGCCCTAGCCATTGGATTTTGGACCCCACAATTGATCGAAGTAGATAGACATGAAGGAAATTACACATGCACATACAACACCCATGGATGGATAGTATAATTCATGCCACTTTTGGTGGTTTGTGGCATGTCACGTGGATCCTAACGATTGAGGATAAATGAATTTTTGAAGATGAGAATATGAATTGAAGAAGAAACTACATGTCGGCCCTAATGTTAAAAGGAAGTGACATAAAGGGTATAAATACATATCATTGTACATTCATTTTAAACACACACATGTTTTTTAATGAACAAGGAGATATAAGTCTAATTTCAGAGGAAATATGAAGTAAAGAAGGCCGAATTTCAAGGGAGGATGAAGTTTTTTGGTGATGTGTTCTAAGGTATGTTATTTACAGGTCATCTTACCATATTCGATATAAATTTGTTTCTAGAACGATTCATATGGTGAAATTAGGAGGCTATTGAGAATACATATCTAGGTACTTGTGGTAAAAATCTAGCTCTTTATTTTCTATACTTTTGTAGATACAATCTGTGGAAGATAGGGTTTTTGACTAGTCCTGAAGCTAGTCATAAACATGTGTTCTGGGTAAAACAGTGATAACATATTCATAGAGAATCCAAATGAAGTGAGACAAATTGAATTGGAAATAGTACGGGCTTTAGTTTCTTGTGTACAAATTTCAAAATCTTATGTTAAATATTGAGCACGGGGCATTCTGTACAAGTTCGCTCTCCTGAATAAACCAGAATTGAGTAAGGTCTACCATTTTCTCTATAACTCCTTTTCTGGGAGGATTCAAGGAGTAAAACTTGGAGGAGTTTCAGAGAATACATTGAGTAATATTATCTACAGGATCAAAGTATTCCAAGAAGTGAATAATTTTAGAAGTTGAAGAAGTCTTAGGAAGCATTATGAGGTTCTATGTGATGGTTGGTTGATGGTGATAATTTAATGTAAAGTTTTATTATCTCTCATACATTTTTGGCTGGAAGGAAGGGGGAAGGATGGAGAGGTCAACCCTCTCTTGATATTAGAGGATTGTATCTTCCTTTTGGAGGTTTATCCCTCCCTTTATATTTGGAAGTTGTAGCTTCCCTTGTAAGTCATTACTTCCCTTGGCCAATAACTATTGATTATTTCTCATATATCGGTCATGGTGTATTGGTGTAATTGTTCTATTATTTTTCTTTTCTCATTGATATAATTGAATATATAATCTGGTTGAAGTATAATTTGAAAAACTTTTTAAATTGTTCTTGATACTGATTCACCCTCCTTTCAGTATCAACAGGAACTACACCTATGCAAGCTCAATTTTATCAGTTGATGTAATTGGAGAGCAGAGGGAACAAACACTGTTGAATATTCAAAAAAAACAAGAGGTAATGACGAAATATTTTGATCAAATTACTACCAACAAAGACTTTCACAAATACTAGTTGGTTTTATTTTGAAACAAGGCAAAAGAAAAACCATCTCTTCACTACAAGTTTAATGCTTTCTGGATTGGTCCCTATCAAATAGAGAAATTTTGTGGTTTCAATTCATATTTGATAAAAGGAATGGATGGTTAGATTTTGAAACTACCTATGAATGGGAAACATTTGAAGCATTTCTTCTCTTGATCATATTAGTAGTTCTAAGTGATCTTTGTACCATAGTCACTTTGTACATTCAATGTTTACATTCATTATATGCAATTTTTTTTTCTGACTCCATATTCAATGATCAAGGCCATCTGGGTCCTCAACAACCCATAGGGGCACTTTCCTGTAGTTGGAGACGATAAGTTGATCCATTTTCATGTCATAACCTTCCATTTTATGCTAAGTATTACTATGCAAAAGAACCCACTTTTCATCCCCATCCATAATACTTCTCACCCCATATAAGTCTCATAATTCCATATTAGTTCTTGTAAGAAATCATATGTTTTCAATACTTAGTCATTCTTATGATTTCTGCCATGTGGAGATTCCTTCCCTTGCAGAGATTCCTCCCATCATGTCTCTCCATGTACCCATCATTCTGCATGAGTCACCACTTAGATTATTTTCAACCTTTCCTCATGCAGAGAAGTCAATACATACATTTGCCTTCACAGTTTTGCAATCCCCATTTTTCGCTTCGCACTTTGACAATCCCCATTTTGCTCCTACTCTTAGCCATTTTCCTAACATATCGCACTCCTATCTTCCACAATACTCCATAATTGGTCATTTTTTCAACTTTTTCCACCCCCACAATATCATAACTCTCTACATCACCTTTTTCTCCTTATTGCTTATACCTCTCTTCCTATCTATTGCAATGTCCTATGTTGGAATACTGTGAGGGGCCGAGTGAATTAGTATTGAGCACTTTTTACCACTTTTAATCATAACATGTAATAATCAAGTTTATCAATAATTCCATTCACTTATGATTGCACTCAATACATATCATAAACAATGCATCGCATCAAACCATAGACACACAATACACCAAGGTTTTACTTGGAAACCCAAATGGGATAAAACCACATAATGCTTTCTTATATATATATATATATATCAAATATTACATTCATAGGAGGCACCAACTTCCAAATTCTCCAACACCAAATGGAAGGAAGCTGCAACCTCCTATTGGCAGGCTCCAACCTAAAGGAAGCTACAAGTCCCTAAATTCTCCAGCTCCAACTGGAAGGAGGATCCAACCCTCTAGTTTATAGGCTCCATCCTAAAGGAAGCTCCAAATCTATGTGTTCTCTGGCTCCAACCAGAAGGAGGCTATGACCCCCTGATTTACATGCTTCAACCTAAAGGAAGCTCCAACTCCTTGTATTCTCCGACACCAACCGGAAGGAGGCTACAACCCTCTATCCTTTCCCCATCCCACCTCCCAAAAATATAAGTGTAGACTCAACTTGTCGCTGCCACTGATACTGATAGTCAAACTGTCACTGTATCTATCACCGTATCTGCCACTGTCATTGTCACTGTATCTGTCGTCGTCACTGAATCTATCAATGTCACTGTCACTGATACTAATGTATAATCATCATCAACCGGATCCACTCACATAAACCATACATCAAAATGTATGCCCAACATCAAGTATCCAATGTGTATACCATATTTCAAAAGATGTGCCTCAACCGTATACCATATCACTCATGATATGTTTCAATCATGTCATAAACCATGTGCCACAAGATATGATAAAAGAAAGTACCATAAAATCAATGATGTGCCTCAATCAAGTACTAAAATATGTGCCTCATACATATGTCAATATCACAAATATGTTCCTCTAACAATGCACCATAATAACCATAAACCAAGTACCAAGGAATGTACCTCAAACATGTGTCATATCACTCATGATATGCCTCAACCATAAGCCATAAACCATGTTCCAGAGATACATTCCAATGCATCCAAGATATGATTCAAGCATATACCATACAACAAACCATATAACAAGTATCCAATATGTGCCTCAAGGCATATACCAAAACTCACAAAGACATGCCTCAAGAATGTGCCAAACTTTCCAAGATGCAAGCCTAAGAACACATAGAATAAAATACCTTTACATTCTATAGAACCTGGTTGTATCACATCTCAAATCATAATTTCCAAGGAATCAACAACCCGGTGCAATAATTCTCCCTCAGATTTTCCTTAGCCTCGCAGGACCAAGATGAGTTTCATGCGGTGCCTCACGTGATAGGAACTAATCAACCCATGGGGGTGCCTCACGGGACATTCTAGGTATGACCCACGGGGGTCAACCGAATTAGGGTTTCACAAAAAAAATCCCTTGAAAACTTGCAATCCCAAAACCTTCGCCTTCACACTTCCTTCACTACCTCAGACTCACTATATTATATTCACCAAATAGATAAAGTGTGCTCACATAGAAGATATTCAATAAAGTTGTGTATGTGAATGTACTAATGAGATGCTTCTTGAGATGTATTTATACTTTTCCAAGTGACTTATTTCCTTAATTTTAGGGTCGACCTGTACTTTCTTGTTACAACCACTTTACCCTTTAATTAATGACTTGTTTTCTTGTTGCAACAATTTAGGGGCTTCTTAACCATTATTCAGGGCTTCCAACTTCATGAGGGAATAACTCTTCAACCATGAGGAACTACGTGGTGTACCACCTACTATTGGAAATGAAATGACAAGGACTATCCATGTATGAGGGTTTTGCATGTACTTGTAATTCTCTTCGACCTCTTTTTCCTCAGTCAACTTTGGGCTTCATGACCACACCTTTGGGGCTTCTCAACCACTTAAAAATTTAGTCATCTTTCCAGGGCTTCTTGTAGGGTTGACTAGGGTTGAAATCAATGAAAACAAACTATCCGAAATCCTATACTTATCTGATTTCGAGTCGCATCTCATGAAAATAAATTTACATTAACCCATTCATCCACATGAATCTACCTCCACATGACTCTATATCTGCAAGACTTGTCTCTCCATCCCCTTCATACACTGAGTCCTATACTTAGTGTATTTTCACACTATACAATAATTCATCATTTTCAAGGAAATTACGGTTCATTAATAAGGTTCCGACTCATAAGGAAAAATATGGCTGTCGACAATAAAGGAGGATTAATTATCCTAATTTCCCATAGAGAACTTTCTTATTAAGGATAATTTCTATTTATGGTTTGCATGTGTTCCTAAAGAAATTGTACATACTGAAAGGATATCTCATTAAGGATTATCTATGAATTTATCCTTTCAACAATTTAGGCTTTGTAACCCATATTGATAACCTTCATGTATATCAAAGCATATTGAAAGAAGTGGGAAATATGGAAGCTAGAAGAATAAAGAAACCATTTTGTGGAGACATTGTCAACTCTCTTTCTCATTAGAACAAATATTTCCATTGGTCGACTGCATATTAGTGGTATTCAATCTTCTCTCTTGAGAAAAATCTTGGTAGTAAGATTTGGACAACTGGTATGGTCAAGGCTAGTTGCATGCTTGAATATTTCGACTTCAGAGAAATATTTTGTTTGTGTGCAAGTAAATTCAACTCAAATTCCAGGTTGAATCTAGTTTTTACAGAAGGAAAGAACCCTGTTCTCCTGAATCCAAATATATTAGAAAGGATTCTTTAACTTCCTACCCCCAAATAGGTCCTCTGACTTTTGGAAGTTGATTCCTTTCTATATTCATAGGTTGGTGGTGCAAACTTGTTAAAGTATTTTGTGGCATAATCTCCTATAATGCTAGTTGATACTACTCAAGTTGATATTAACCTACCATCTGAGCCATATCATGATTTATCTTGGTTTTTCTTACTACTAATGGGACAATAAAACACATCCCATATTCCAAGGTATGTCTTATATGTTTATTGGTCCTTGGTTATGGAAGCAAGAGAAGATCAAGGAAGAAAAGGCAAAATGCGAATTGCACGAAAGACACAGTGACTGTTACTGGGTCGAAGTGAGCAAAAAAGTGAAAAAGATGGAGCGAAGTAAGAGAAATCAAGGCGTTGGATGTGGAGATCAAGGATAACAGATCAACAAGGAAGATGGATCATGGACAACTCAGCAAGTGGAAAAATCCACCGTTGGATGCTTTGGAGCACCGCACGAGAAGGAAGGAAAGACAGGTTGGTGAAGCCCTAAAAATGCGGGTCAAGTTGACCTAGGGTTTTAGAAACTTAGGGTTTTTACACTTAGGTCTCGGCCTAAGGCCGTCGATGATCTATTGTAATGTATAAATAGAGATCTAAAGGACCTAGGATGGGTTGTTGGTTATTGTTGTTATTATGGTTGGTATTTTTGGTTCTAGTATTATTGGTATGAGTGATTATTGTTGTGTGAGAGAGAAGTGATGAGTGTAGAGCCTTCTAGTATTGTAATATCTTCATCTAGGTGTGAAGTTCAGTCCTGCAGCTGGGTGCGCAGGAAGGGGAGAGATAGAGGGGAGAAGAAAGAAGATCTGCTAACTGAGAGTGCAGATAAGAACTATATGCTTCATCCTAATATATTATAAAGTACAGTTCTGTGGACATAGCCCTAGAGAGAGGGTGAACCATGTATATCTGGTGTTGTGTGGGATTGATGCTCTGTTCTTTTTCATTCGATATACTGCTATATTGATTACTATTTTAGATCTGATAGATAGTTGTGCGGAGTAGATCTGGACTGGTAAGTGATATATAAATGTTGTATTTCTCTTGTATTAGATCCACTTGGTATTCCCTTTGGTTGTAGACATCTATGTCCCGCAACCACTCCATAGCTACTTCGGGTGAGACTGCATCTGCTTCTCAGGTGTTGTCAAAAGGGCCAATAGTTAGGGCTTGTTGGTGCGCTCTTGGAGCTAAACCCCGGGTCTGCCCCTGTGCCAACAAATGGTTCCGTTATCAAGACAATAATATTCTTAAGGGAATGTCAAGGTGGTTTCCATCAAAGATGGAGATTCATAAGTGGATAAAAGATCAAGAAAAGGATTTGTTGAAGCCCAGAACAAGAACCCTAATCTTAGTACAAAAGAGTGGCTGGAAAGATATATCTTTACTGATATACATGAGTTTTTCTTTGGAGGAATCCACAGAGATTTATATGAGTGGCTAGACAGGTTAGAAGATACCCAATTTGAGATCAGATCTAGGCCACCTGTGGTTTGGACATCGACGTTGATCAAGAAGGTCAAGAGAGTTGATAACACCGTGTCAAGAGCAGTAGATCACTAGTTTGATAGTACCATTGGAGGGTATATCACTGAGTTTTCTATTGAAAGAGTAGAATTGTATATCCAAGAAGAGAGATATTTCTTTAAGGGACCTAGAGGAAAATTTTTACATTTTCTGAAGCTGAAGATCAAGATGCTATTGCATGAGAAGAACATCTTGAAGATACAATAGTCTGTTGGAGTTTAGAGATAATGTTCAAGAACTCAGACAACGATAGCGACAACGACATAGAGGCTGGACATACGCGGAGTGGGAGAGTGTTCAAAGAAGTTCCTCTTGCGAACCTGTTTAAGAAGAACTACGGGGATGAGTGTTTCTATAGTGGAGAAGAGGCAAATCTGACGGATGAAGAGAATTCAGAGTTCGCTAGGCCAGAGGAAGGGAAATCTGAAGAACCTCGCTGGGAAGAGCCAGAAGCATCAGGAACTACGCATATTGTTGAAGTAAGTACTATTACTCCTCTTGTTGATTTAACAGCGTTAAAAAATCAGAGTAATCAGAGTCACCTGAGCATTCAGAGCACTATCACTAGTATCCCAACACCTACTCAGTCAAGAAACCTAGGAAGATCTATGGCAGATGAGATGAGGTTACCCACCTTCAAAGGAGATGGATCTGAAGATCCTGATCACCAGTGGTTTCTATGCGAAGCCGTATGGAGTATTAAGAACATCACCGATGAAGCTGTCAAATGAGTTCAATTTAGTACTACCCTAAGAGACCACACACTAAGCTGGTACTTGAAGTTTGTTAAGGGAATTGCCCAGCCTAAACCGCTTAATGAGATCAATAATGCATTGATTGTCGAGTTCAAGAAACCCAAGTCAGAGTCACAGTGAATTACAGAACTAAAAGAAATCAAGCTGAGAATAGTTGAAATGGTATGGGAGTTCGATCAGAGATTTAAGACCTTGACAGAACATCTGAGTTTCCAAATCCCAGATGAGCAGAACAAGGAATGGTTCATTGCTTCTCTCTTACCACACATCAGAGTCCCTCTGATGCAACAGAATATTACCTCACAAGCTGAGGCACTAGAGATCGCCATGAAGGTAGAATCATCCCCTATGGGAGAATCCAGCTCAGGTATGAGTCAAATCTTGAGTCATCTAACTAGTTTGTCTCTGCAGGTCGAAGATATGAAGGAAGACAAGGGAAAAGACAAAAGAGAAGACATTTGGTGTATCATATGAAAATTAGAAGGCCATGACAAGGAAAACAGTCCCCTATTCCATGAATACTTGGCCTCTGGAGCTTTGAGTCCTTTGAAGCAAGTTACCCTACTCTGGTGCGAGGTATGTAGAAATAGACATCGCCCCGGTGAGTGCTATTACATGCAAAAATATGTTCAGACACCCACAAATTTGTATTGCACGTTCTATAAGTCCATGAGGAATGATGATAGGGATTGTACGGCTTACGACCTCATGCATGAAAGGTCAAGGGATATGTACAAAATTCAAGGCGAAGTATAACAAGAAGGAAACACTACGTAGTATAACTCCCCTAGGAGAGGAAACTTCAATCCTCGTGGTGGATTCTGAGGAAGAAGAAGAGGAGGAGGTATGGTTCAGGGTTGAGGACATATAATCTATTATAACTTCACACAACCAGGACACTTGGCAAGGGACTACCATAACCCTTGTACCACTTGCATCTATTGCAATTCCTTCGAGCATGTTATCGAGGAATGTCCGACATTGTTGGCTAAACTTCAGGAGAGATGGGGACCTCAGTAGAACCTGAAAATACAATTAATCAAAGAAAAACCTCACAGAGCAGACCCTAGAGTCATTGTTATCACTCAAGGAGGCTCTGTTACAGGAGAGGATAGAGTAACACATGGAAAGACTACAGAAGAATCAGGAGTCAGGAAAGCTACAGAGAAGACACAAAATTTTGATGCAAAGAAAAAAAAACAAATGTTTGAGGAGGCAAGGAAAGAATTCAGGGGAGACCAAGGTTCTTCATCAAATAAATGACCATAAGTAAGAGAATGTGGAATGCCTCTGGAATTTGATCAGTCTGCTTCGCCCAGAGATGGAAAAGAGGCAAGTAAACTTGTTAGTTTCTTGTATATGTTTATAGAGATGATTAAATATGAGAGAGTGTTATTGGGTAAATCTGTAGATGCAGACATGAACTAATCCCCATAGATCCACCTGGATCTAGAACAAAACGAGACGGAACAAGATTCTTTCCCTAAGTTGTGGTCATTGATTTTACTACCAAAAGAGGAATATATGACATACCTTATGAATCACTTCCTTATATCTTTGTTGTCCTTGCTTCACTCTAGTGCTCTTGTGGAATCAGATCTGCGATAACACAAACCAACCAACGTGAAAGCCACAATAGTAGAATTCAATGACAACCTAAACATGTGATCAAGAAATCATGTAATAAAATACTAATCATTTTATGGGAAAGAGACGTGTCACCATATTATATTAATGAAAAGTAGAAGATACAACCGAATTGCCTTGATGTCGCAAGTTCCCTTTTAGTGGTCCTTCATTCCAACACACACATATACTTGCTCTGAAATTCGCATGAAGATAATCCACAAAATCTTGATGGACAAATAGTGGCCTCAAGCATCACTAGAAACATGATTCTTCACACAGACTTCAGCCTATTCTTTCATCAATTCTTTGCTTAATCTTGCTTCTTCTTGCTTAACCTTTTCCATGAGAAGCCCATGATTATATAGGAGAAGGTGAAGTGGTTTAAAGGGATGAGGATGATCCCACCAAATCAGAGTAAATAGTAGGATCGCAACCATACAGACGCCACCTCACATTCTAGAAGATTCCCCTTCTAGAAACTTTGTGAAACCTCTTTCCTCTTTTAGCTTTGGAAGGCCACCGCACCCGGATTATATAGCAACCTACGAAAATCCCGTGGGCCAGCTTTAGAGCAGCCTGCGGAAAAGATAGATTTCCACACTGTGTAATATGTGCAGCCAGTGGACCCTTTCTAAAAAGTAGTCTTGTAGAGGAGGAAATAAGTTGCTTTTCTCAGGCAAAAAGTCATGTTGGGAGCCTGAACACATGTTTGTGAAATCATCACTAGGTGACCAAAATAATGTATAACAGAATGCCCCCTAAAGTATGAGGCTGGAACTCGTGACAACCAAAATACTTTGTAAAAATGCATGTGTGTGTCGGGAACAAGGAGCGCACCAATTGGGAACCTACAAACAATCAAGCATCCACACAATATTATACCATGTCTGAAGTAGGCATTCCCATGTTCAGGCTATAAATGATTGAAATCAGAAATATAAGTCATGGCCACCAATTATACACTATGGACCCATCTCATCAAGATTCAAAACAACCACTAGGAATACACTGTGGATCTATGTATTGGAAAACTCAGATAAAGACATATCCACAAGACATACAAAGTGGATCTATGTGTCAATTAAAATCATAAATACTCCATCGCAACATGGATAAAAAATGATGAGGTCCAGGGTCTTCAATCCCATCGTCTGTTAGTATGAATCTAGCCATGTGATTACAGGTGTTGAAGTCGAACATGGTTAGAAACCACTTGATTACCGGTCGTGAATGAAAACTGTTAACAAGTGTGAGGGAAATCACCATTGATGTCAATGAATCCCACGATACAATAGTACAATCCAACGAGTGTGAATAGATGAGATGAAGTCGAACACTCATGGAATCTCTCGATCAGGGACCAATGATGTAAACCCACTATCGAAAGCGAAGAAACTTGCCATTGAGGCATGCAGGCTCTAAGGCATCAAAGAATTTCTAAGTCTTGTTCCTGAATAATGAGTTGAAGTCGACAGGAAAAGACTCGTCACAGGAGGGTTGTGATATATCCCCCATCAAATGACAAGAAATAAGTAATAGAATTAGGGTAGAGCAAAGTAATAACATGATTTGAAACTGACAAAAGGAAGGCCAACATGATAGGAATTTACAATTGCAGATGGTCGACTCAGTAGAGGGCTTGGTTGAACTTATCTTGAACATATGAATGGCACGACACTGTTCTTGGTAGCATTGACTCAAAGATGACTCAAGATAGGAATTTGCAGAAAGCCAGACGAGAGACAAATGGATTTCCCAACCTAGATTCAAATGATGAAGGGGGTGCCATGTTCAAGAGTGACGCTGACTGCCATTAACACAAATACAGAGACACACCTCTTTCCCAAATTTTCCCCCACCATTTCTGCTGAGTACCTCTTTATTTTTACGCAAGATTGAGGAGGATAACATATGCTTGTTGATGTAAGATCATCCTTCGGATGAGTCCCTCAGAGTGTTTTTTAACGAACCGTAAGAAGGAGTGGTTCGGTCCCGTATGGGTCTGTCGATGTTTGTTTAATGAGTCCAAAGATAGAAAACTTGAAAGTTTTTCATGTTTATAGAGTCTGGAAAAACACTTAAAAGAGAAATCTCTCAATTCCTTTTTCGTAAAATAGTTCGATAGGACCGAAAAAGTGATAAACTATCGCTCATTGAACATTTTATTAAAATACTTTTACAAGCGTGAACAGAGCAAGGTCACTCAATAATCTTTTCATTTTTAAGGAGTGTGAAAAGAGCTTAAAGGTTACTCCGTAAGTTTCATTATTTTCGTGTTATCATGACGAGTATGAAAAAACAAAAAAAGTATACTCGGTTACGTTCTGATCGATTTTCGAGCATGAGAACGAACAAAGACTAAGATCAAGGTTTTTCTAAAAAACCCTAAAAAGTAATCGTACACGAGACGAAAAAGAAAAACAAATCGCAAAAATAGTTCATACTTCATTTTTCGGAACCCTAGTCTGCCCATCTGTGAGAAACAAAACACTCACAAGACCATTAGGCTGGTAGTTTTTTTGAGAAAATATATTTAAATGATATAAAATATTTTTAGAAAAAGTAAAAAATGAGATAAATAGGGGTAAGAACTCATTTTCACTATTTCATTTGTATTTGGTCAAAAAATTGTCTAAGAGCCCTTTTTCACCTCATATTTTGGAGGTTGATTGCTGGGAGCACAAGCGATCATTCAACGAATGGTTTGCGTGAAAATGGTGAGTACCTTGTCTTCCTCCTTTTCAATGGTTCAAAATTCATTTTAATTGGTTAAACGATAATTTTTTGGGTGAATTTTTGGGCCGTAGACACGCGCTTGGGCTGCCATAGGTGCCCTATATAGGGGCCTGCGGAAATCAAGGATTTCTGTAGGCACCCAACGGTTCACCTGCAGAAACCCCGCTCTGTAAGTGAATCCCAGTTGCGGTGGCCGAAAATCCACAAGGAAAAATAATGCGTTGGACCAAAATGAATTCCAACAAAAAATCACTAAAGGTTCTAACTTCTTTCTTTCATCTCCATGCAGGTATTTTGATTGCAAAGATGTTGGAGTGGAGAGAAATAGAGCATGAAAACGATGATGCAATGGCTTTGAATGATCCAGGCACCATAAATTCCCTACGACAGTGCAGTTTGTTAAAGTTCTTCAAGATCTAGGGCATGAGAGCCCAACTGAGACTGTTGGAATATTTGGTCCATATGTGGGACATGGACCAACAAGTATTTCATGTGGGTGTTCATGTGCTTTCCTTGGACATCGAAGACATTTACTTCTTGACAAGGTTATCCCATCGTGGGGCGCAAGTGACCTTAACATGAGGT
>ML888604.1:13473-25042 GCA_009831015.1 Picea engelmannii | reverse complement strand
TTTCCAAGCTAGAACAAATCTTATTAAACATACCTAGATCCATACTTTGGAAACAAAATTTTCCACTTATCTTTCTTCTATAGAGCACAAAGCTTACAACTCTTACCTCTTTTCTTCATATCTGACCTCTTTTCTATTAGATCTTCCTCTTGCCACAAAGCTTCACAGGTCAAGCAGAATGCTGCGCACTAGGGAAATAGATCTATGCATGGAGCCTTCACAGTTTTAGGTCAGATATTTGCACAAATATTCTTCTTCCTTAGTTCCCAACAATCACAGTTTCAGGTCGAATCTTTGCACAAAGCTTCTTCTTCCTCAGTTCCCAGCAATCAAAGTTTCAGGTCTTAGCAACAGAACCATTTGTTGACACAGGGGTCTACAACAACACACCAACAAAGCCCTAACTACCGGCCCTTTCAGAAACACCTGCGAAGCAGATGAAGTCTCACCCGAGGTAGAAGCAGGGGTGGTTGCAGGACTCTAGTGTCTGCAACCTTAGCTGGGACACAGATCTATGATTCTAACACTTAACAAAGCACTTAGCAGTTATCATTCACCAATATCCAGTTCTTAGTTACAATGCAATTAAATCCTACTCTCAGCGTAGATAAACCCTAAACTACAGAGCATCACAGTATTCATCCATATCTAAGATATTCAGGCACTAATCACATCCACATAGGCCTGATCTAGTATTCATTCACATTATTAAGCACATAACATCAATAGATCTATCTGTCATTCATCTATATCAAGGTACTAAGCAAGTAAACACATAAGCGCATCAATATATCGCACAAATCATAACAACACATCATGTACGTGGTTCACCCCCACCCTGGAGCTACGTCTACCAACTCTTCTCTTCTTTACTATCTTTGCTCAAGCTTCTTACAGGCACATAGCATCAAAATCCTATTCCGCAGAAGACATGAGATCTGCGCGCACTCCACCAGATCCTCCTTTTCCGAGCTAGGGTATAGCATTGAGCCTTTACACATTTTCTTATAGTTACTTGCACTAGCCTTGCAAACCTCACACAATATGCACAAAGCACTTACAACTCTTGATCACATAGATTGAATACTAGCACTTAGCACCACACTTTACTTACATCGCCTAGCTATTTATTTATACATTACAAAATCAGGCCTATACATGGGTAAACCCATGGGACGACATTCCCGTGCCCGTTACATAAGCCCAAAACCCAAAAATCCCTAAAAAGGGGCCGAGATCCTGCGATATCTTCTTCATCTTGCACTCCACCTTCGACAGCCTGTCGAAGTCCCAAAAATAGGTCAAACATGACCAAGAATCCACAAAACTTGGTCAAGGGCCAACAAAAGGGTAGCTTACGTTTGTATTATCTGGGCCCCCCTTTTAGCTTTCTCAAAAATTGTGCTTCTTCTGTCTCTGATTCATACTTGGAACAATAACTGGATCTCTCTTCATAAAAGTTTTGTACCTTATCCCAAATCTATTTAGCTGATGTACACTGCATTACCTTGATAGTCTCATAATCTAATAGGTCTCAATATGACATCTATTGCTTTTGCATTATTTTTACTTTACTCCTTCCCAACTTCATCTGTATAATCTGTTGTGACAGATTCCCAGATACCAAACCTAAGGGCCATCAAATATGTCTTCATTCTTATACTCCATGATGCATAGTTTGTTCCATCGAACAAAGGATCTCTATGTGTAGGGAGACCTTCTGTACAATCCATATGTGCTCGATATTTTCCTTCCAGTGGTTTGAATGTTTTTGAAGGAACCTACTTTGATACCAATTGTTCAACTTATACTTATACTAAGAGGGGGTGGGGGTGAGTCAGTAAAATATACCTTTTACTTTATGTAACCATTCATTAATCATTCATTAACTTTAAAACAATAAATGCATGTGAAATCAAATCACAGTACACAAGGTTTAATGTGGAAACCCTTGTGGAAGAAAACCACAAAACTTATCTTTATAAATGTCTATAGGCACCAAACAACTATTACAAAGTTTGTAGAAACCAACCTACTGGAGACATCAGTCTCCTTAGCTGAGTACCAACTCAACAATATATTGTGTAGATGTTGATATATTGATGTAACTACAGAATATATTATTTTGTATTTGTATCGGTCAAGCCTCGAGAAGGTTATTGTAATCTTATTGTATAAATTGGCTCAAAATAAATTATTATTTTATTATTATCCTTATTGTAAAAGTCAAAACAACCCTTCTTAGGGTTGCGTCTTTTCAGGAGTCAATTATGTGTATAAATAGAGGTCGAGTTCCTCTCATTTGTACACACACACACACAAATCGCCTTCCCTTGTGTATTTGGAGCATAAAAAGGAAGGTCTAGCACATGAGGTCTTGGTTTCTTGGTCTTGGTCTATTTGTGGAGAGCTATAACATGACATTGTATTGTTTGGAGGAATCTATACTAAAGAATTGGTTGCTGGGTTTTCTCCCCCACAAGGGTTTCCCAGGATATATCTTCTGTTCTCTGATTGTTTATCTTTCAGTGATCCTATTGCATGCAATTGTTAATGAATGTTAAAGAATATAATTGTAACTTCTAAAATTCTAACATGGTTGTTGTGTTGGTTTTGCCACATGGGTGAGAAAAAACACAACACTTACTTGCCTAGTTAAGTCAGCTAAACAAGACAAAAGTTTGTGAGTTGATTAGATAACCAAATACACATGAAACAATGAAATAAAACTAAAAACAAAAAGAAATGAATGTTAGAGAAGCTTGCAAGAACTAGAACCATGAAAACAAAAAAATGACAATCATATAGCTACCAATGGATCAATGTATTGATAGGCTAGCACCGTAGAGAAAGGAAGGGTCTTATGAATCCCCTCTTCCTCCTTAGGAGGGCTCTTGAGTTCCCTAATAGAGAGTTCTTCTCTTCATACAATGGAAAGTGAAAATGGTGAAGAAATACAATGCCAATCCTTTCACGAGGTGAGTGGAATGGCCCTTGCTATAGTGCTTGAATGATTCAAAGAGAAAAGAGGATTCTCCAAGAAGAATTCTTGTAGCATAACAATACCTTGAAGTTATTTTTTTCTTAGCACACCCATGGAATATATTTATAGTGTCCATTCATGGCAAGATATAAGTGGTTCATGATGTGAACAAGGGGCCTTTTAGGGCACTTCCTAGCCCTTGACCAACCTCCACGCTAGATTTCACTCAGATATGAGTGTCAAATCATGTTGGAATTCAGTCTGGAAGTGGTTGAGAGGCCGACAAGATTCATAAATGCACCATTCATGAGAAGTGAACAGGTTTTCTTGTAGACAGTCGTGCATCTTGCGCATTTTTCACATAGTGCGCGCTTAGGGCTGTGATAGCCCGCACATTCTGCACACACTTCCTTTAGTGAATTCACGTACTTTGATTTTTGAACCAAGTATATAGTTTTATGCCTTTTTGATGGATTTTGATGCTGCAGGTGTACTAATTGCTACTGGAATTGATGCCTTTCTTCAACCGTTGTTTGTAATGTTGCAGACGATTTTTTGGTGATAACAGATGCCCCCTGATGTGTGAGGTTAGGATCATACGTATAATTGAAATACATCAATGTTTCTTTTGCTGAGAGTGCCAGTGTAAGGAAGAGTGAAGAGAGGAACTGCAAGAGCGATCCGCCGGAGGGAGAGGGAAAACTGTGGGAACCAAACCTTTCTCTAGGAAGAAAAAACAAAATCTGTATACAAACGAGGCGGTCATGCCCCATGCTTGTGTCATGAAAGAAAAATGTGGGACTTTAACTGAAGATGTATGATAATGTAGATAGTTGTAGTGCCCTCGAGGGTGGTTGATAATGACAAACGACAGTTCTGAAATGGTAAACTAGCTCTGAATCGAGTAATGGACGATGGTAAGATGTGTCAATGACTTGTAGGCATTGATGGCCTATCAAATTCAGAGGTCTTCGGCTGGTATGGAAAACTGCAACGGTCGCATAGTAAGACCCACCTTAACATGAGAGTTTGCTGCAGTCAAATGTTATGGGGGTCAACAGAATTAGAAAGTAATGATGAATCTCTATGTTCCATCTGAGACTCCTCATTGAAAAGGTAACGAGATTCAAGATATTGCCGTCCTTCTGGAAACTGTGCTGATGTCAACAGGAAGGGAGACACGACGTCAAGAAGCAAAGGGATTCTTGAAATATAATGAGTACTAAGTGATCTTAGATACTGATGGGTAACATGGACGAAGTCAAGACACTATGGGACTCAGGATTTCCCTTGGTTGGGGTGTTGAAGAATGATTGACAACAATTGTAAAACTTGATCTAGTGTCAGGGGGACAACTAGATATGGGGTTCAACTGTGCCGAAGGCTGAAAAAAGTGAGAAAAATCGGAGATCGTGGTTACATAGAGTTGGGATACTTGGGGTTTGTCAATGATGGTGATATGAAAAAAAGGGTGGATTCCCCAACCAAGGGTGACATGGGTTTCTTTTCCAGGTAAAAGAAGGCCATTGGGGATGATGACTAAAAAAGCTATGTATATGCTGGGAACAAGGGCTTTATACATTTACCAAATAAAATAAAGAATAATTTGGGTTGAGTATACAGATACAGAAATGGGTGCTCCAGTGAAAGATGGCTTGGCCTGTTTAGAGAACAAGTTTGTGAAAGAGAACTGGTGGAGGGTGGGGGCCCCATGGGTGGGTTTCTGTATTTGGTAAATGAATGGAGGACAATCTACAGATGGGAAAACTGATAGTGGATGAGATGGAGGGATAATGGAACTGCAGGGGTGAAGTCAACATAACCAAGTGTAGGATGATATGACTTGGGAGTCCATTGGGAAGGTTAGTAATATGATAAGAATAAGTATGTGGTTCATTCTTGGAAGTGCAACAACTATTGGGACTCCAAATCCTAGGGGGTGAAAAACAACATGAGTGTCAAATTGCTAAGGGGAATTATGAATGGGACAACTCATGTGGGTGAGAGTGCTATCGATTGACAATACCAAAATGTGGCAGAGGAAAAGGTACCACAGAGTCGGATGTAGGGACCCTAAAGGAAAATGTTAGAGGGTGTGACTGGGATATGCAATTGTTTACAGAGAGAGTAATTACATGCTAGTGTCGAACATATACCTGAAGGGGCTAGAAGCTTGCTTAACAAGTACCTGCACACATAAAAAACAAAATACCCGACTTGAACAATATCTGATGATAAAGAATATATAACAACTATTTGATAAAACTGAAAGTGAGCATGCGTACCTGAACGTGGCATGAGAAAAATTCTCCTCCAAGGAAAAGTGCAGATGATAACCCGGGGAATGTGAATGTGTAGATGGCTGGATCAAGATCTCATGGTTGAGAACAAATCAAAAAATGAAGGCTCTGGGCTCCTGTAACAGAATGTGGAAGTTGGGAAAAAGGGCCTATATATGGATGGTGGGCCCACAATGCCACCTCATTTGCACCAACACTATTGTTGATCTGGCGAGAGAGCTGTGAGGTGATTTGGAGATTACGAGAGCGTGGGGCTACGGATCTAGGAGTTGTGAGAGAAATATTAGTATCCTTATCATCCTATACTTTTTGAATTTGGGGGAGGGTAGCTAGGAACTATACGGAGGGCTATATAGGGGGTTTTTAAGGGTAGGTGCCCAATAGTGCGCGAGAAAAAGGGGCATACCCGTGCATGTATGCACGGGAAAAGGGGGCATACCCACACATGTGTGCGTAGGTAGAACTCGGTTTCTGACACATTATGTGTGGGTTTTCCCGAAACATGCGTGCATTCATGAATGCACGGCTATGATGGGAAACCCCGTGCATAATGTGCGACTGTGTAGGTAACAATCGTGCGTATGGGAACATGGGGTAACTAGACAAGCATGCATTGGATGCACACCTATTTTATGGACAACTGTGCACCCATGCGCGAATGTGGGTGGGACAAATGTGCATTAGTGCACAACTATTTCAAGAATGGTCGTACAAAGATGCACAATTGTATGGGGGAAAGCTGCGCACTATGTGTAGGCTAATGAGTGTATGAATTTGTGATGTTTATGATTTTGGATGTATGATGTGGCTGATCAGGTGTTTCTGGGTGAATGCAGGTGATCAACAGAGTTGGGGACGATGTCGGTCCATTGGCGAGAGCAGGATTGGGACCGATTGAGAGAGGCTGTGAGGGAGCAACCAGTAGTATGTAGACACTTGGCAGCCTGCGTGTTGCTAAAGTTTTTCGATTGTCCTTTGATACGGTCGCAAGAGTTTTTACTCTAGTTTTTGATTCAAATGTGGAGCATTGACCTGCAGTGCTTTGTGGTACAGGGAGAGCAATTGATGTTCTCTGCAGCAGAGGATGTATATTTTTTGACAGAACTCCCATTCCATGGGAGGGCACTGGTCATTGATCCCCATATACCAGGGGAGGATAGGGTAGAGACCATCGTGACACAACATTGCTCCGAGATGAAACCTATGTCGAGGTCTGTAGTGCAGATTGAGGCCATGGACAACTTGCTGAATGAGTGCATATCTTCCATGGTGGTGAGGATATATGGATCCTTGGGCACTCAGTAGATCACAAGTGGGGAGTTGAGAGTCATGGAAGAGGTCTTAGATGGAGACCTGTTTGCATGGGGTGTGTTGATGCACACCCGGATGGTATCCTAGCTGAACCGGTGTCGGCATGCCGATTCTGGTGACTTTGCCTTCGGGTTAATTTTGGTGGCCTGGTTCTTGGAGAGGGTGCCTCTATTTCTCCCTTGGATTCTATTGGCACTAGCATCGTGAAGAGATCCTCGATTGATGCGGTGGGTGCATGTTTTGGCTTGTCATGGAGGAGGGGAGGGTGGCCATTATTTTACGGCCAAAGTTGCTCGAGTGTCGCGGCAGATGCCACAGGTGACTCTATAGTATCCATACACTGGTATGGACTACAGAATTGACCCTGACATGGTACTACCTCCTTGGGAGGGCTGGGACCATAGAGGTATTTGTGTTATCTATTTTTTTGATTTTGGTAGATAGTGTTGATTAGAAATGTATATGGATGATGACACTATATCTGTGTGGTTTTGCAGAGGTTGGAGCCCAAGGTCGAGAGGAAGAGGTCATCCGGGAGCCAGATCGACAGGAGCCCACAGAGGTGAGGGTTGGGCAGAGGCACCGACAGGATGATGCTGGTGCAGGACCGTCGAGAGAGCCGTAGGAGGATGCTGTGGAAGTTTTAGAGGATCTGTGTAGACGATTTGAGCAGGTTCTCTATGAGGTTCCAGAGGGCGTATGGGCCCACATCCAGGATGACGAGGTCCTGGACTAGTGCGTAGGAGTACTAGCAGAGTGGCTAGCATTGATCCGTAGGGAAATGGTGGTGGGGGAAGCTATGACATGTCAGCTTCCCCCTGGAGCTGGAGTGCCCCCAGTTGGTGGGGTACCTCCGACTGACAGAAGACTTGGGGGGGAGCTCTAGGGGCACCGTGAGTGATGATATGAGATGTATAGGTTTGGGGGCCCAATTTTGTATAAGGTATTTGATACCCAATTTTGTACTCATAGGAATGATGACACTCATGAGCCTACGTGCAAATGTATATATATTTTTTGTAAAACATTGATGACCTTAATGATATATATGGTGGATATATGGGTGACCATGCTTGTCTTTGTGTTTTGTGTTTATGATTTGTAATGTCTATTGGTATATTTTGACAAATGTATCATGTTGTATATATGATGTTTTTAATGTGATAAATGCCAATCTAATACTAGGTTAGCCATGTGATTTGCTACTTGATTGAGGTTTCTTGGAATATGTGTAAATGTGATGGAATCAATGTTGCGAGATAGGAGTCTAACTTGTAGGTATTTATAGAAGAGGCAAGGATCGTGAACATGATACACATTGTTGAGTTGCATGATGACAAGTTGGGAATCTAATAGAACACTAAGGTGACGAATGTGGCAGTGATTGGCCTCGACGATGAGACCAATGACGACGTCATATCCGGCTTGGTTTTTGGTGGTCGGGCCTAAGCATATGCCACTAGAATGGAGTAGTATATGTGAGGGGGTATAGAGGGCCCAAGCGACCGAAGCGAGATTCTGGGTCCAATGGCTGACATCGTCAGCGTAACCAATGTGGTAGGCTGATGGATGATGCATATGTCAATAACATGGGTGATAGATCAGACATGCAGAGTGGTGGTGTTGGCCCTTGTTTATGGAAGCAAGCTAATATCAAGGAAGAAAAGGCAAAATGTGAATTGCGCGGAAGACACCGTGACTGATACTGGGTCGAAGTGAGAAAAAGAGCAGAAAAGAAAGAGCAAAGTAAGAGAAAGCAAGTCGTTGGATGAGGAGATCAAGGATGACAGGCCAGAAAGGAAGATGGATCATGGAAAAATCAACAAGTGAAAGAAGATGTCAACAGATTCTTTAAAGCACCTCGCGAGGAAGAAGGAAAGACAGGCTGGCAAAGCCCTGAAAACGCGGGTCAAGTTGACCTAGGGTTTTAGACACCTAGGGTTTTGACACCTAGGTCTCAGCCTAAGGTTCTCAGTGAGATATTTTAATGTATAAATAAAGGTCAAGAGGACCTGGGTTGGGTTGGTACGAATTTATTGTTACTATTGTGTGTAGAAGAGAGATCACTATGTGAGCAAGAGATTATGGTTGTATGAGAGAGAAGTGATGAGTGTGAGAGATTTCTAGTATTGTAAGATCTTTAGCTGGGTGCGAAGATCGACCCTGCAGCTGGGTGCGCATGGAATGAGGACAGAGAAAAGATAGAAGATATGCTAGCTAAGAGTGCAGATAAGGACTATATGCTTTCATCTTAATATATTATAAAGCACAGTTCTGTGGATGTAGCCCTAGAGAGAGGGTGAACCACGTATATCTTTCATTATGTGTGTTTGATGCTGTGTTCTTTGTCATTTGATATGATTCTATTGTGATATTGTGTTAGATATGAGATATAACTTGCGCAACAGGTTTAAGGAAGATAAAGAATAACCAGGTGGTTGTGTGTTGTTTCTATGAATCCACTCTGCATTTCCTCTGGTTGTAGACACCTGTGTCCTGCAACCCCCCTATAGCTACTTCGAGTGAGACTGCATTTTCTTTGCAGGTGTTACCGAAAGGGCCAGTAGTTAGGGCTTGTTGGTGCACTGATAGAGCTGAACCCTGGGTCTGCCCCTGTGCCAACAAATGGTTCTGTTACTGGGACAAGAATGTTCTTGAGGGAATGTCAAGGTGGTTTCCATCGAAGACAAATATTTAGAAGTGGATAGAAGATCAAGAAAAGGAATTTGCTGAAGCCAAGAACAAGAAACCTAATCTTAGTACAGAGGATTGGTTGAGAAGATATATCTTTACTGATATACATGAGATTTTATTTGGAGGAATTCATCAAGAATTATACGAGTGGCTAGCTAGGTTAGCAGACACACAATTTGAGATTAGATCTAGACCACCTGTGGTTTGGATGTCGGTGTTGATCAAGAAGATAAAGAGAGTTGATAACGCCATGTCAAGAGTCATAGATCACTGGTTTGATAGCACCATTGGAGGGTTCATCACTGAGTTTGCTGTTGACAGAGTAGAGTCATATAGCCAAGACGAGAGGTATTTCTTTAAGGGATCCAGTGGAAAAATTTTACACTTTTTGAAGTTGAATATCAAGATTCTATTGCATGAGAAGAACATCTTGAAGATACAATAGTTGGTCAGATTGGAAAAGGCTAATGTTCAAGAACTCAGACAGCGACAATGACACAGAGGCTGGACATACGCACAGTGGGAGAGCGTTCAGAGAAGTTCCTGTTGTGAACATGTTTAAGTAGAACTACAGGGACGAGGGTTTCTACAATGGAGAAGAGGCAGACTTGATGGATGAAGAGCATTCAAAATCCACTAGGGCAGAGGAAGGGGAAGTTGAAGAACCTCGTCGGGAAGAGCCAGAAACTTCAGGAACCGTGCCAACTATTGAAGTAAGTACTATTATTCCTCATATTTTTTCAGCAGCATTAAGAAATCAGAGTAATAAGAGTCACCAGAGCGCTCAGAGCATTGTCACTAGCAGTCCACCACACACTCAGTCAGGAAAACTAGGAAGATCTATGGCAGACGAGATGAGGTTACCCACCTTTAGAGGAGATGGATCTGAAGATCCTGATCAACACTGGTTTCTATGTGAAGCTCTTTGGAGTATTAAGAATATCACCGACGAAGATGTCAAACGAGCTCAAGTCAGTACTACCCTAAGAGATCATGCACTGAGCTGGTACATGAAATTTGTCCATGGAGCTGCACCTAAACCAATGAATGTAATTAAGACCGTGCTAATTGCCAAATTCAAGAAACCTAAGTCAGAGTCGCAGTGCATTACAAAACTAAAATAAATCAAGTAGAGAATAGCTGAACCCGTGTCGTAGTTTGATGAGAGATTTAAGACCTTGACAGGTCATTTGAGTTTTCAGATCCTAGATGAGCAGAACAAGGAATGGTTCATTTCTACCCTCTTAACACACATTAGAGTTTCTCTGATGCAACATAATATTGCTTTGCAGGATGAGGCGCTGAAGATTGCCATGAAGTTAGAATCAGCCCCTATGGGAGAATCCAGCTCAGGTATGAGTCAAATATTGAGTCAGCTGACTAGCTTATCTCTATAGGTCGAAGATATGAAGAAAGACAAGGGAAAAGATAAAAGAGAAGACATCTGGTGTATCAGATGAAAATCATAAGGCCATGACAAGGAGCACTATCCCCTATTTCATGAATACTTGGCCTCTGGAGCTCCGATCCCTTTGAAGCAAGTTACCCTACCCTGGTGCGAGGTATGTAGAAATAGACATCACAGTGGTGAATGCTATTACATGCAAAAATATGTTCAGACACCCTCAAATATGTATTGCACGTTGTTGGGACTTAGAAATGTCATATTTTCATCCACCTTTCCCTTCATCATTCTTCACATTTCATCGCCCCATTAACCTTTCATGATACCATTTTCATAATTAAATATGGGTTTAACCTTATTATTTTCCAAATCATTTATTTTAGTATTAAAAGGGAATTTGTGATTAAATATTAGAAAATTGACATGTTTTCATATATATCTCAAAAATGTGTGAGCTTTGTCATGTGTAGGAATATGTGAAGGATCCATTCAAAAAGACTTCTCGAATACTTCCTCCACCATTTCAAGATTTAAGGAGATAATTCAAGCCTATTCTAAGGAGAAGATCATGGAGATTTGGTTGTCATATCTTATCCAAGATATATGAGAGATATGTGTGAGGATTTGAAGGGATAATATTTTGTAATAATGGGAAATTGGTTGAGAGAAAAGTGGATCTGTAATTATGAGATGCTTATCTTCTTTTCAAATCTCTCATGTATAAAAGAGAGTGCCCTCTCTTCATGAGAGGGGGAGAATTATTATGATGTAGATGAGAGAATTGTTATGATGTAGATGAGAGAATTGTTATGATGTAGATTTGATTCATGAAAATAACCTTTTTGTAAAGCTATTTTGTTGAAGATTAATGCAAGC